>UCOH01009967.1:0-55812 GCA_900474275.1 Synergus japonicus
TATATATATATATATATATATATATATAATAAACGTGGATACAGCTTTTGTGCTGATGGGCTAATTCTTCGCATCTCGTACAATGTTAATTATTTATTTGAAAACACAGAAAGATCTCGAGATGCACGAAGGGAGTAGAAATTATCTCGCTGGAATATTATTAATGACATTTTCTTGTGTTCCATTCTTAATGAGCAAACACCAATCGTACTCTGCACAATGCTGATGTTTATTTTTCATAATAAATTAACTCACGAAGAGCGCAATGTCCATTCTTAATATTCCATTCGCATATAATATACATATTCAGAATTTATGCGCTCTCATTATTTTACATCATACAAGCAGAAGCGGCAAAAAGAAAATGAGACTAAAACTTTGTCAATTATTATTATTATAAAAATCCTCTGCTTGCACTTTTTGAAATGTCGCTTTTATTCTTTTGAATTATTGTGTTGTCCACTTAGCCAGATTTACTGAACTCGCCTGTTTTTATCTCTTGAAGCCGGACTAAATCTAAATAGTCATTTACATTTATATGGATTACATAGTTTACTAATTTTAAACTCTAAAAGGAATATTATGCATATAGCTTTAAGTTTTCTAGAAAAAAATTGTCCAGAATTCAATCTCGAGCGATAATCTTGCTTAACTTTCGGGGTAATCACTTTTATCGGAACATAATCCAGAGTTTTCCGCCCCCTTTATGACGGGTTCTGTAATTTTCTGTTCAGAACTTGTCCTCGAAGCTTTAATATGTGGCTTTTCAATTAACATAAATTTCCATCCTAACTGTTTGGCCACTAAAGTCTAGTGCAGTACTAAGAGTCCTACATTAAACAGGGAATTTTTCTTTCTGTCTTGATCACATTTTTAGAGCATAAAATTCTCTCAAAATGGAGCAAATAGGTTGATTTTTTCATTAAAATAGAGGAATGTTTTTTTCAATGAAACTAATATAGATACTATGCTGAATTCAATTTGAAAGGCTTTCAGGAAAGAAAGTTCAACTTTGAACTAAAAAGATGGATTTTCAACTAAACATGAATGTGAATATATATTTTCGTGCTTCGCTTTCTTGTCAATAGTCGTCATCGAACCGACTGTTTTTGCTCTTTTTTCTCATTCACGTTTTTTATCACATCAGAAACATGAATAATTCATGTCTCTTACAAAAATATTTTATCACGGTAGAGAACGAACGGAGAAACCTACGCGAAATGATATGTAACTAACGTGGGAAGAAGCCAAAGAAAAGCATCTTCTCAACCACTTCTTTACTCCTTTTTTCAATTTCGATCGCGAATACGAAATGAAAATTGAACACTGGAATTTCATTTTCAACGTTAAGATATTTTAATTAAGCGTGACAGCAGTAAGTTTCAGTTTGCGGAATAATCTCTTCAGAGCCATTATAGTCACGTTCCGAGATGAAAAATCCTCGGTTAATAGATGAATATTAAGAAAGGTCTCAAGACTCTTAAGTCACAAGAAAAAGAAAGTCTTTTCTTGATTCTTGATCGGCTTTTCATTTTGATTGAAAAATAGACATAATAGCGGCTTTTATAGTAAATTTAAAGATTTAAAGAGAAAACTGTATTTTATGATTTTACCTATATTACTTTCTATAAATGCCTGTATCAATAATTTAATATAAATTTTTCATTTATAAAAGAAATATTTAAATATTGTAAATACTAAAGAAATATGAAATATCATAAAATATAACTTTCAAAAATAAAAAAGGTCTCATAAAACTAAATTTTTATACATACTCACTCTGTATTCGACTGACTCATAGCTTATGAAACTCGCTTACCTGAAACAGAATAAAAAAGCAATAAAACATGTGTGCAGAATTTAAATACCATAGAATTGCAAAAAATTTTAAATTGAAGACTTCGAAATTTTGTTAACATTTCCATTTCTGGTAAACATGAACAACGAACTAATTGAACGAGAGAAAAGCTGCATTATTCGAAGCTCAATTAGAATCCAATCTATCAGTGCTGATGTTTAGGCTTTTATTTGTCTAATTAAGCTTAAGCTTCAATTTGAATACACAAAGTTGTTCTCTAATCGACAGAGTGTCAGGAGAACCAACCACATGGTGCAGGGAATAATAATGGAGTTTGCACGTTTTCCCATTACGCTTCTCTCTTCAAACGCTTCAAAAGTAAAACATCCAGTTCTAATTGCAAGTTGGAACGTTGCATTTGAATCTCTCGCTAAATAAAATTTTCTAATTAAATTAAAAGTATAACCAAACATATGTTTTAAATAGAGATCTGCTTTTCCCGCAGCATTAATTATTCCGCAAGCGAAATTTTATAATTAAAATTGTACTAGTTTTTTACCCGACATTAATAATGAAATATATCCTTTTTGTTTTATTATTATTACTATTATTATTATTATCGTAAAGGACAGCATTCAGCCTGATTTCGATATATAAATATTTGTTTATTATTATATCAACAAAGCATTTTTAATCCTGAAAACAAACAATGCATTCACGTTATTCAATAAATTTATATAGTCAGGTCCAAATGAATGCATTTTCAACATATGACTGATAAAGCAATTTTTTTAATTAAAGATCGATTTAGGCGGATATTTATTCCGTTTCAATAAGCAACGATTAAATCAGAGTTTTTTCATGAATGGAGTGGCCACTGAAACATCAGAAAAAAATTACTCTAGTTATTTATCGGTTTTCCAGCTTTAATAAAATTTGTTGATAACATTGTTTTCCAAAGGATTTCAAGATATTTTAAGTTATTTTAAAAGTCAATTCTATGATATAGCAAGAATAAAAAAAGTAAAATTAAAAAATTTTTAATTTAAATTAAATTAAAAAAAAAAATTAAATAAGTAAATTAATTATTTAATTTACTTAAATTTAATTTTTGATATTTTTTGATAACATTGTTTTTCAAAGGATTTCAAGATATTTTAAGTTATTTCAAAGTCAATTTTAAGATATACCAAAAATAAAAAAAAAAGTACAATTAAAAATATTTTAAATTTAAATTAAATTAAAATTTATTTAAATTAAAAATAATTAATTAATTAATTATTCAGTTTAATTAATTGTAATTTTTTAATTTTTAATATTTTTTGATAACATTGTTTTTCAAAGGATTTTAAGATATTTTAAGTTATTTTAAAAAATTTTTTTGACTTTTAAAACCCTCAAAACTTAAAAACTTTTAAAATCCTTAAAATTATTATAAGACTAAATTTATTTTCGCCAACTTTTCACTCGCATTATTAAATGTTTTTTACTACAACGAATTACATCAGTTTCTTCTCTAGATCTTCTGTAAATCTATTAGAATTAACTCTTAAAATCACTTAAAATATCTTGAAACTAATTATAAAATCACTTAAAATCTTTTAAAATTACGGGCAACACGAGAAATACCTGCTTTGAATTTTAGAAGTCAGTATTATTTTTGAACAAATGATTTATTGGAACTGCACATTTACATTTCTAGTAAAGCTGTAAAAAAGAGCTGTCGATCGTTTTGTTTTACAACGAACAGTAAACAATATTTTCCATGTCATCAATCTCGAGCGAGTATCGATTTTGTCCTGCGATATACTGAAAAATGTCGGTGTTGGTTCCGATGTATATCGTACTACATTTGCAATTTTTATATTACTGATAGAAACGGGTTTCTATATTTTATGTAGAAAGTAATGACACATAAAACACGAAACAAGGTTGCAAAATGCTTGCCTTTAGATCGAGTCCTATATGTATTATTTTGCATAAAAATATTCTTGTAAATTCTTCATGCAACAATATTCTTGTAAATATTATTGCATGAAGTCTTTTGCATTCTTAAGTTTTGCAGAAATAAATTAAAGGGTTATTTATTAGAGGCTAATGACCCGACAGGTCATGATCTGCTGCGCATCGAGTGCAAAACATGACAATAATTTAACTTGATATCGGAAATCATTTTGGGAAATACAAAACTCACTAAAAATAAGTGAAAATCAAAATAATTTTCAAGGGTTAAAAGTTAAAACATATCTTATTGCGCAAAGTTAATAATTATTTTTTAAAGTATATATGCAATATTATAAGAAATCTCTCCATCTTAAAGAAATGTCACATGAGAATTTAGAATTCAACAGATTACTTCCCAATTAGGTCTGTTATTCTGCGGTAGAAGGAAATCTTCAGTGACAAAATAAATGAAGCATCATTATCACTGCGATTCTCAAATCACAATTTATGGGCTACAAAAGAGCAATTTTATTGATGCAAACCAATTTCAACTTTCCATTTCGTAACTTATTATCATAAAGCAGGCGACATTTATTATCACCAGACCTATTAAATTGATATGTTTTTATTTTTGAAATACAATTGAAAAGCGATCATGTTAATGAAAAGTAACGTCATGAAGTATTTTTAAGAAATTTCAAGAGATTTATAAAGAAATAAAAAAAAATTGATAACAATGCAAAATTTGGTTCAGATATCCTCAGTCTTATATACGTAGAAATGCATTAGATCATAACTTGTTAAAAATTCATTATCACTTTGCATCTCTCGAAGCTTTCAGCTTTTCCCGGAGAAACTTTATAAACTCCTTAATTTAAAAACTGCAGAACTTTTGAAATTCAATACAACTCCTTGAATAAACATGAAAGTAACATGAATGCAGACAGTGCATTGGCAACATTTTCATTCCGCGAGGAAACGAACAAGTGACAGTGATATAACATGATTAGAGATAAAGAAGCATCGTGCATTCATCTGGAAATGAATTTAGCTACTTGACTCGGTTCAAGTAAAAAAGACGTTTTGCAATTTCACGCTTTATATATGCTACATACAACTCCACGTGCGAAAATACTTCGATGCTATAAATTTTTGAAGCGTTCCTACGACAAATATGTCGTAGGAACATACGTGAAATATGTTCCACGACAACATATTTCAGAATTTATGTACATAATACAATGGATCTCGCGTGACACGTCAGATATGTAAAAATCAAGATTAGAGACTATAAATGCCACCTTCTAATGAATGAATGAATCAATGAATCAATGAATGTACTGCAAGCGTATAAAATGTATATGCCGCATGCAAATTCACATAGTGTATAATTTTACTATTATAAAAATCTGTATGAACTTTAAATTAATGTATATGCAAATGACTTCATACATACACATTTGTAAATGAAAATCTATATATAAATGAGTACTTATTAACTTAATTCAATATAAAAGCGTATAGCGTGTAGCTTTTGATATAAAATGTATTATATGAAAATTCATTATAATGTGAAATCCATGAAGTTATTTGCATATAGATTATATTTACATGTACATTATATTTAATTCCATGCAGATTTGTCCAAAGTGCTACTATCAGAATTATTTTAATCTAAACTTCTCAGATTTTGTTATTAATGGAAGCGATTTTAATGCGGATCTTTATCCATAATTTACTACCTGCTAAAGATCAAACAATGTCATTGTCAACCCTCTAGCCTATTTATCATTGCAAGTCGAGAAGTTGCGATAACCCCTATTCAACTCAGAGGACATCTCGAGATTAAGTGCTTCAAGAGATAGTTTGAAGAAAATTTCAAACTTAAAGATACTCTAAAACTGAATTAACTTTACTAATTGAAATATTAATTAACTACATGCTTGTAATATTTTAAGTTTGATTGTAGGGAATTTCGAAAGATATTTAAGTGATTTTGAATAATAATAGAAGAACTAAGGGAATAAATTCAAAATACATGAACAAAGGTGAATAGGTTGAAAGGTTTCAGAATTCTTGAAATTTCCTACAAAGTTAAATGGAAAATATGAAAGCTTGAAGGGAAAGTATATCGTAGTAAGGAGTATAAGGAAATTGTCCTGAATTCCAGAGCACTCGTTGCTTTGCAGTAAATCAGTTGTACATTGAACTGGAATTCGAGTGGATTCGCTGAAGCGGATAAAGGCGCGCATGTACCTATGTCATTAAATTAAATTCTGCACCCTCTACCTCTCCCCCACCTAACCAATCATTGCACTTTTGATTACTGCCGAAATCCTCTTTGCCAGAGTGATGCTCTCATCCGCATTTATGAAAATAATAAATTTCCTACTTCATGCTTATTGTCAGGTACTTTAGACCCAGAAAAAATGACAATAGTTAATCAATTTACACTTCAAGGATAAATAGAACACTATATTTGCAATAGTCAATATTTAAAATTTCCCAAAGTTGAGTTGAACTTTCAAGCAAATATAGTTCAATAATTCGAAGATCTGGATTATATTTTCCGAGATATTTTCTCAATTTAATGAAACTTCATTCATTGATTAATTGCTCACTTATCAACCCTTTGAAACCTATTTGTTAGGTAAATGTCATTTTCTCTTTGTGTGAGAGGAAGGTTCTAATGAAAAGCATTTTTCATCGATCTGCGTCAGCAAACGGAAAGTTCCTATTGTTTTCAATACGATTGTGTTTCAAATTGAATTGCACAACGCGTGGCTATTTTATTTCAAAGAGATGCCAATGCCGGAAGCTGGGGTTTCGAGAGTTTGCAACAGTTTGACCTTTATCTGCTCTTTTGCACAATGCAGCTTGTGCATTGCATTCAAGGAAGATTAGAAACTCTAGATTAAAGAGTCCTGTGGTAAAATTTCGTTAAATCTTTTAATCCTTACAAAAGCTTTTCAAATATACAGACTCTGCAATAACAGCGATAACAAATAATAATAGTAATTAAGTAATAATAACTTGTTTTCATAATTAATCCATTCAAGCTAGCTTCCCAATAATAAAGATACTCATGAATATTCGTCAAAATAAAAGTCCCTGTTAAAACACCTTAAAACACAACTTTTTCTTTACCCACATTTTTGAATAAATATTCATCAGACTCGTGAAGCAGGTATCACTTTTGGCCCGACGGAAAGCCTATAAATGAAGACGTGTTACCTAACTGTTCCGTTTATTATTAGCAATCGAATAAGTTCACAGGTTATATGTATGAAGATCCATACGAGGTAATTTTATCTGAGCTTGAAAACTCGGTCAAACTGATTATCCACTCTTCGATATCAATTTTCTAAGAGAGCTGATTTATGTAACGAATTTTGATAACCACGTGTCGTTTTATGTTTCACTTAACCCCACTGACATTATCTCTCTGTATCATAAAAAAGTGTGTGACGTCATAAAGTATCGATTTCCCTTTCCGCCCCAACCAAAAAATCCCACGGCCCCTAGTTATCTCTATAAAGATGTTAAATTGATACAAAAACTTATAGAAATCGGAAAAAAATGCTCATCTCGTTTTTCAAAATCTAATTTACAGGAAACTCAAGTTTCACTTCACATATGTTGATTTGAAACCTAAAAAGTTACGATTCACCCTTCGCATCTCGTGCATTTTAATTCAAGGATCTTTCTCAACTTCGCCCGTCTCTGGGGATTCTCCCTGCCTTTTATGCGAAAAGTTGGTGAAACGTTTCGAGAATAGGGAAAGACTGCATCTTCTGTCTACATTCCGGCCTTCCCGCTTACTTCTGTCTATCCGCCTATGAACAGATTCTATTTTTTCCAGACTCATTCTAATGAATCGGGAAGAAAGGCATTGATACATTTTTTTTCTTTTACGAAAATACAGCAGACTTTCCCAACATCCCTTTTTCATCTCTTTTTTATTGATCATCGAGAACTGCAACATTTACGTATATGAAAAAACTCCACGGTAGTCACAATAAATATTTTTTTTCGCAGCAGCTTCCAATAAATGTTCCATAAGAAGAACGTTAAAGTAGACGTGAAATATTCGAAATATTTTTCGTTTCATATTTCACGTAATGCATATTAAATGAAATATTGGATTACCTTTTGGATATTTTGCCCCAGACATTACGTCAGATCGCTCCTAAAATAATTATCGAATATGAGTATGATAAAGTTTATTAATACACGTGTCAATTCCTTATCTATATCCGCCGAGAATTTGATAAATTCATTTCAACGATGAATTTCAAAGTTCCGAGCTGGAAGTTGTTATTCAAAGTTCAAATTACTATTGACGTGTTTCAACTTTCCGAAATGTGCTTCACATTCACAGTTTCGATGGCAAATTCATGTTGCCGTGTTTATTTCGAACGCTTGATTGCCGATTAAATTCCTAACGGACCACCGTCTATTTATTTAATTCAATAATTTTAATGCAGTATGATCAACTTCATCAAATGTTGACAAGACTTTGAATTTCACTGCAAAAATGTTAATTAATATATAGTCGATGTTGGTTCCCTTAAATTCCCTCTATTCTTTATTTCATGAATATTCTTACTTGCAGGAATCGAAAAAGAACAAAATTAATCAATAATCGACCTCTCTCTCATGATTGAGTAAAAGCTCAGAAGTGAGATTTCTTCGATTCTCATGGACATCTAACACAAAGTCCTATGATCACAGAACTCGGAAATACTATGAAATGTCGAGTCACGAATGAAAAGAATAAAAGGAACGAGAAAATGAACAACTTTGTCTATTATTATCAGAAGCTTAATATCAAAAAACTGTTTTCAATTAAACTTCTGATTAATGGATATCCAATGGAATATAATGCAAAATTATTCAGGATTTATCTCTTACAAAAGAGCTTTCTTCTAAAATCGAATCTGTTCAGCATCACTGACTACTAAGACCACAGGAACGTTGACCGATCTTGTGATTTTTTACGCTCAGAAAAAAAATCAGCAATGAAAAACGTGACTCACGGATCCTTGACCACACACACGCCATTTAGCGGAAATAATGATATAATTATAGGAATAATAAAGAGTGGGTCAAGATAATCTCAATACATTTAAACTGAACACGACTTCTAATCTTCCGCAATATTATTCAATTAGAAGCAACTTATTTCATTAAATATATAAATTGTGATTGCTTTAATTCATGCTTTATTTAATTTTTGAACGTTCAAATGAACAAATTTTTGTATTTGATTGTATTTTAAACTAGGAACAATTTTAAAACATTGATTCATTTGCATTGGAAATAATTCTGTATAAAACAAACTTGTAATGGCTATGATTATTTTTAGTTGCAAGATATTTCTGGATAAAATAGAATTACAAAAATACGTCGTTAATTTAAAAAAATATTTCTTTCATTTTGCGAAATATATATCAAATTTCTTTCTCTGTTACGAGTTTTTTTCCTCTGTTTTGCTTTTTGGTCTGAAAACAGCAATGTGTAGTCAGCTTTAAACGAAAACTTGTGTTTTTTGGACATGTGTTGAAGAAAAATATTTTTTCATTTGTCAGGTTACAATTGATTCTAACAAGTGAAGAAAAACGATATCCCGTGTCATGTCCTCGCAAGCGAGCAATAAAAGGCAGATAAGATCTAGATAGTACGATGGGCTTGTTATAAATTATTTATGTCTCGTCTGATCATTGTTAAGCATAAAATGTATATGTGTAATGCTTGATATTCTCGATGCCATCATTTGACACTCAATAATATAAAATAGAAGTCAGGCGAATCTAAATATTTAAAGACTACATTTATTTTTCCATTTTTTTGTAATATTAATATCAATCAGTGATAAGTATACCACTGATTGTTAAAAGTACAATTACTGTTTTTTTCTTTTTTTTATTGAAATATTTAGTTTAAAATTCATCTTTTTGATGGACACGAAAAGAGCATTTTATGCTGTAAAACTTGAGATTTAGAAGAGCTACAATTGGGATAAAATTATACAGTTGAAAGCATTACGCCATCACTGTTATAAAAAGATCTGAATGAAATTTAATATAATTTATATGCTTTTATAAGATTCAGCGGAAGGTACCGGGTATTTTATCGATTGAATAAGATTCCTTTGTTGAGGTTTTCCCTATCTAAATAGAGTTTAAATAGGACCCTCTGAACTCAAGAGTTCTTAAGTTTTGCCTCGAATTTATACGAAGTTTCTTAAATACGGAGGGTTGAGTTTCGAACGCTTTTTACATATAAATAATCGAAATTCAGAATTTACTGAGGGGGAAAGAATCCTGTAGTATTTATTACGAATATAAAAAAACCGAACCTTTCATAAAATATTTCATGTAAAAAAACTTTTAAAATTGATTGCGAAAACGTTTTGCCTACATCAGACATTGAAATTAAAATCCAAATCCGCAAGCCAAATAAATTGACGAATATGAATGAATGAATTAATTAATTAACGAATGAATGATTGATTCAATAAATGAATGAATAAAGCGAAAAGCGCATAAAAGCGGTTTCAAGTCTTGATCCAAAAGTGGATCAAAGCGTTGCACAGTGGAAAAAAAATATAAAAAAATTATAACTAAATTTACATATTCCTATATTTAATTTTTTTTTCCATTGTGCAATGTTTTAATCTACTTTTGGACCAAACATTGACACTCTGGGATTCAGTGTCACGGAATGCATTTTTTCATATTCGTGGGCAGCACGTGACTAGAAAAGACAAGCGTATCACATTTTCCAATGCAACATGAATATAGAACATGTTAGAAAGTGCTAATTCAAATTGACAATTATAATTTCAATGATAAATATACTTCGAAAAAAGATGTGAATAAAGTTTCGAACGTTCAAATGAATGAAATATTTTTTTTTAATTATATTTTATCCAGAAATATTATACCAACTAAAAATAACAATCAGGATTACAAGTTTACTTAATTCTTTATTATTTTCAATGTAAATTAATCAATATTTAAAAAATTTTTGTAGTTACAAATACAATCAATACAAAAATTCGTTCATTTAAACGTTCAGAACTTTTCAATCATGAAAAAAGTAATTTACAAGGTAAATTACTCTAAAAATTCGTTTGAATATTTCAAAGGTTTTTAAATGATGTGGAAGAATTTCAAAGCATTTTAAAAGATATTTTTTCTGCTGAAATGAAAATTGTTACCGAAAAAAAAGCAAGCGTTCTTTTTCGGTTAATTTTTTTACGGCGGACTATTACATGAATTGAGTATTCATACAGATTTTGTTATTTATTTACGCGTTAGTTCGTCAAATATCGAATTGTTGAGAGAAACGCTCCGCGGGTTCATTTTGTATGCACTTACTAACAGTAACGGAAATTTGTCACTTTATGCGACAGCCTGAATTGAATACATTCACCGGTGTATAAAATATTGTTTTCATCTTTTTCAGTCACCAATGAATAAGCGAGCATGTTTTTCGTAAAAAAAATTGAGTTTCTCAATATATTATATATAAAATAAAGAGATAATCTCCGTTTTCAAGGGATTTATATTTCTTCAAAAAGATTCTGGGTCAAAAATATAATCATTCTTCTGGGTGTAAACAGTCTGTGTTTTTCCCTATGAAATGGTGTAAAGTAGAAATTATTGCTAACAGTTTTTGTCCTCGTTTCCATTTTTCGTCAGAGTGAGAGAAGTGTTAATAAATCAATTAGAAAAAGAGGGAAAATGTAGGTTTGGTTCTCTACTTTTTTCTACTTTTCAACCGTACAATTTTTTTGCACGGCTTGATGTCTATAAATTTCTCTTGTCAGACTGGCGGTTGAAAGCAATATATTCGAAAAGCAGAAACGGCACGATCGATATATTCTAACCCGTCAAACCACAAACTTTTCTCCCTTTCTTGTCAGTTACCAGAAGCAATAAATTGAAACCACCCCTAAACAGAGATAATTAATACTTCCTGTTTCCGTTGCCCTTTTTTTTATTTTGCATAATATCATAGGGTAAAACACTAGTATTGTCTAATATCCAAAAAACTTTGATGATAACATTTAATAAGATATACTGATCTATTCCGAAATTCCCTATCATATCTTGCGTAAGAGAGATTACGAGAATTTCTCAATATTCCCGGATGAAATAAAATTTCTCAAAACGGCGGATGATTTTCCTACTAAATTTTGCCGTCAGGAAACAATTAGGATGAAATGACGTACACGAAATATTATACGAAGCTTGCACCTGTTAACATATGAAACTACAGGTGGATTGCGCATAATTCAAAATATAGTCGGGAGCTATTTTACATTTCAAATTTCATTCTGCAAAAAAAATAAGATTAAAATTATTCGCGAACACGCAACTCGAACTTTTCCATTGGTAATGAACAATGTTACTTATAAGTAAATAAAATATTATACGTATTTAAAAACACACAAATTTATATGTTTCCCTTATTCCCCTATTTATCTTCTTTATAAATAATTCCAGACTGAGAGACTTTTTATGATTTAATCAGAGATTTTGTGATACTTAATCATATTACTTCAACAAGTTTAGTATAATCATAACATTCTTTAATATAATGCACTATATTTCACTAGATTAATTGACTTTACTCCTGCTTCAATGAAAAAGGAGGGAGAGCAACATAGGGAGTCGAGTAGAAACTTCGAAACGGATTAACCTTTGACCTTTACTCTGCTTTTTCCCATTTTTCTCAGTCATTTTTTATTACTTGATAGTGCTGCACACTTAACGAATTAATAATGCAATAATAGGTATGAAACGCGTTCAGCGATATAGCCATTGACAAACAAAATAACCGATAGAAGTTTTTACAATTCCCAACGAAATTCCAATATTCTCTGTCAAAGGAGAGGATTTCAAAGCAACTCACGCGTGGAAATTCGCAGTTCCAATAAAAAAAAGAAAGAAAAAAAAAATAGACAAGAAGCGTAGCGCAGTTGCTCGTTATGAGTTTGTTCGCTTGCTAGAAAAGAGCTTCAACAGTATAAGCTAAGCTAATGAGAGAACATTGATTTATGGTAGAAAAATGTTCTGTTTTATGAACATGTGAATTCTCCTGAAGGATGTTTTACAAAGGGGAGCTTATCGCATTTTTATGTATGCGGACATTAGTTGTTTTATTTGTTACTGATAGCAGGAAGAAAGTCGTAAATTGAGAGCTCAACTTCACCGGTTGAATATAATTTAGTAATCTTCATGAAACTGTCATAACTATTACATAAGTTATGCCGCGAAAAGGCGGAGTAATGAGATGATCTGCAAAGAACCTAAAGTAGCTTTCCCGAAAGTAACGCCCCTTAGTAAAACCTCACTTTGAGTCTCACGGTAATGACTGTCACAACAAAGTCGTAACTTCGAGGTATAATGTAATATAAATGCAGAACATTAAACGAGAGAAGAGCCGAAAAATGAAAATAACGAAACTAAGCTTTTTTTAGCAGTAAACGGAAATAAATAATCGAAAGTGATTCATTAATAAAAACTAAGATTAATAAAGACAAGTCTATATATATATATATATATTCTGAATATATATGGTGCATATTGAAATTATATACACGGAAAAAATTTAAGTTAGCGGTTTAGTAACACACTCAGTAAAATATTTTGTGCAAAAAAATATATTTTGTTGACTGAAATAAATTTTTGTTAGTTCAACAAAACGATTTGTTAGTACAACAAAATGATTTTTTTGTTTAACAAAACGTTTTCTTGACCCAACAATAATTTGGTTGAGCCAATAAAAAAATTTTGTTGCATAAATACCAACAAAATTATATATTTTGTTGTCCGAACCAAACCTTTTTCTCAGTGCATTTACACAAATTCTGTAAAGAAAACTTTGTCTTACAATAAAAGTTTTGTTTACAGAATTTGTATAAATGTTACTAAACCGCTAACTTCCATTTAGAGATTTTTACAGTTAAACTATGTAAATTTTGGTATAGAATAGCAATATCTTTTATATCCTTATATTCAGGCAGATTCTTTATACAGAATTAATTTTGATTCAATTTGTCAGATTCATTTAAATTCATTGAAATTATATGAATACAAAACATCTCTATATTAAACATTTGGAGTGCTCTCACTAAAGAATTTCTATATAATTTGAGAATGAATAAACCTTTTCTTGCAGAAAATTTCGTCTTCTACTGAGAGACATTTACTAAAAGATATAAAGAACTGCAGGGCAGCAAACGAACTTATATTACGCGATTCTCTCTTTTAGTTTGCACTTAAGAGTAGTAAACTGAGTACTTAAATGCAAACGTTGAAATGATCAAAGTGGCTACAAAGGGTCTGCAATTACATTCTGGAATTGTACAGCACTGCCATAAGTGGCATACTATCGAATGACGGTAGAGAGAATTAAGTTGCAGTTGGCAAGTTAAAGTGCGTTAAATCACCGGTACGTTCTGCTGCACCGCATTCTTTTTTCATCCATTCTTTTTAATCCATTGATAATCAGTTCTCTCGCACGCTATATAAATCCCAAAGCACAATGGAAAAACAATTGACATCTACAAAAGATGTGAATGTAGTTGTTAATTGTCAATTGTTTCTTCATTCTGCAACTATAAGAACCCGAAAAGTTAGAACCTGACTGGGAACCTACTCTCTAAATCTGAATTAGTAGAAATGTTACTAATGCAATTAGTTACTACGGTTTTGACTGTTAAATTAGTAATTTTTTGACATTCTGTTACTAAAGATTTATGTTACTAAATGAATTAGTAAGGATTTTCTACTAATCTGTTTAGTAGTAGCCACTTACTAATTCAATAAGTAGAAATCAATTGGAAACTTACTCTCTAATTCGTTTACTACTAATTAGTAAAAGTCTATCAATTCAATTTGTAAGTATAACGTACTAAATTAATTAGTAACTACATCTACTAAAAGAATTAGTAATGGTACTACTAATTAAATTTAAAGTTATCTTGAGTCAACGGAACACTAAATTTCACTTCTAATGTCCGAATATTGTATACCGGTTTGCATTTTGAATATTGCGTATTGTTCATATTTTATTATTATCAATATAACAATATGAACTCATAATATATATACCTATATAAATTGAGAAAACATTAAACTTTTAAAATTCAAGAAAATTAATAATTTAGATAAGTTTCCAATTGATTTCTACTCATTAAATTAGTAAGTTGGTACTACTAAACAGATTAGTAGAAAATCTTTACTAATTTAACAGTCAAAACCGTCGTTACTAATTGCATTAGTAACATTTCTACTAATTCAGATTTAGAGAGTATCTAAATTATTAATTTTCTTGAATTTTAAAAGTTTAATTTTTTCTCAATTTATATAGGTATATACATATCTTGAGTTCATATTGTTATATTGATAAAAATAAAATATGAACAATACGCAATATTCAAAATGCAAACCGGTATATAATATTCGGACTTTTTACCAATTCATTTAGTATTACCATTACTAATTCCTTTAGTAGATGTAGTTACTAATTCAGTTAGTACGCTATATACTTATATATTGAATTGGTAGACTTTTACTAATTAGTAGTAAACGAATCGACGCTATATAAATTAGTAGAAAACTACTACCAAATAGTAGTTTTTTACTAATTCAGATTTAGAGAGTAATACCACTTTTATGAAATATTTGGATTGAGTTAATTAAATTAACTGTTAATTTGTTTAAAGATTGTCCTCTTTTTAAAAAGGAACAAGAATTTCTAAAATAAAATGAGATTTTAATACTTTGTCATCTTTGACAAAACAAAGTAAATGCTACAATTATTTTAATTCTACTTATAGGAGAATAGAATGGAATATTACATTGTTTTTATCAATCAATGTAAATGAAACTTTAATATTCTCTAATGCACTACAGCTGATAACCATTTAATGCGACGTGAAGGTCAACACAATTATAGTCACATGTGCGAGAACATATTTCATTTTTTTTCATTTCAGACTACATATACATATGTGTAACTAATCGAGTGAAGTGGGTAGATTCTTATCCACAATTAAAAAAATGTACTCACGAAACCCGATGGAATTACTATTCGCATTCCCCTGTAGATCAATTAATCCACGAAATTTTTAATTATAATCGGAACTAATTCTAAGGTAAAAAAAAAAGTTTCAGTGGAAGACAGATAAAAAGTAAATAAAAAATTCTATAGAGGTTGAATTCGTTCATTAGCGCAGGGCCTTGTAAACTTGTAAAGAGGTAAACTTTGTCCTCATTTCCTGTCGTCGGAAAAGAGAGGAACTAAGGAAATTCGATTCTCAAAGTTACCTGACTGGAACTCTGAAGTTACTCCATCATTAATTTGCTTGATTAATTGAAAGCCGGTGAATACTCTCGCACAATTCGTATGCTATCACGACCTGACGAACTTTGCTGTAAACTTGGATTGTAAAAAGTTCAACTTTCGCGAATATCTTGAAAATTAAACTTCAAAGAGTAGACAATATGGAAGTAAGCAAGGAAGATTGTAAAATATCCTTCCACTAACGAATTACTTGAAAAAACGAGATTTTTTTAATATCGAAATTTTCCGTAATAAATTAAATACACAATATTTTTTCAAGTAGGGCAAAAAAGAAGATATTAATCCACGTTAATAAATTTCTTATATCTTCATCGTATTTTTGATCTTTCTTTCATCAAACTTATCTCATTTTCAAACTTCAACTCAACGAAAAGATATTTTTTTCCCGTTATACTTTCATTCTTTTTGTACCGTGGAACGAATAAGCAATTACAGAAGTTCAAACTCAAGTCCAGAAATATGAAATGTGAGCAACTGAGTTTGTATCTTTTCATTTTGACACAATTCAAAATAAAGAATATTAAATTTAACATTGTTAGGATACAGAAAATGCTAGAATTTCATTACAAAATGTTGCAGATTGCAATTAACTAATTTAATTAATTAATTAATTGATACTGAATAATTATTATAGAGATTATAAACTCGATTGCATGCTTGACACTTTGCTTGAATTGTACAACTGAATCCGGTTATTAAAAGATCCTAAATAATTCGGATCGCTATTTATAGCTTTTATTCGCATTTGTAAATTCCATAAGTCACCCTTTTATCTAATACACAAATTCCTTTTACAATTCAAGGAAGTGAATTCTCTTGTACGTAGGCGTATCAAATTTATCATCGAATTCCAATCTAAGATTGCAAAGACAGTGTCTCTCTTCTCGAAAGTATGTCTCGACTTGAAGAAATTGTAACTTCAATAATTCCACCAAAGGAGAATCACAATAGAATCTTAATTTTTCTTATTTCTTATGCGGAAGTTAAGGTACTATATACATTATACAATTCTACATAGCTAAAAAGAGCTATAAATTCTTGAAAGTTCCGCATCCTTCGATGAAATTTTTTATCAGGGATCGTGCAGCGCAACAATTCATTCTATCGTTATGGATTACGGCTATGAAGTATTTCTTTTTTTCTGGATCAAAAGACACGATGTAAAAATATTTCAACAATAAAGATTGTTATATATAGGTTATTGTACGAGAGATTAGAATTTTTTAATCAAAAATATCAAATAAAGAAGAGATATCAATCAAAGCTATACACGGAAAAAATTATTTTCTTAGATTTTAAAACAGTATTTACTGACTTTCGGACACAGAGAAGTCAGAGAAAAGTATTATAATATTTCAATGAATTTTATGAGGTATTAGAAAAGAGTTGATTAATTTCTAGAAACCTGTTCTAAAAATTAATAAACTCTCGCGTTTCAAAGAAAACATTGCAACATTTACGATAACAATGTATGAACAATATGCTTAGACTTCTGTAATGGTTTACTGGTATAAAAAAATACCAGTAAACAATTCCAGAAGTCTAAGCGTGTTGTTCATACATTGTTATCGTAAATGTTGCAAAATGTTTTCTTTGCAACATTTATTGCAACATTATGCAACATTCTTTTCTCATGTCGTGTGATAAGGGGTTTTGTTTGTTATTCCTGCTGTGAAGTTCTTGCACGTATCTAAATAAAGGTGTCAAATAGCCAAAGGAAATGGGAGTTCCAAATGGTTGAAGTGATGTAGATAACAATAAAAATAAATATATACTACAAAGAAGGTAAGATAAATTGTGGTAAAGGGGCAACAGACATTGCCACTGAGAAAATGAAGTGAGGAAGGTCAGTTACTATTACTCAGGCACGCCATAACGTTATTAGAACTCTGCTTTAATTTTATCCTTTTTACTCTCTCAATCTGAATCAGTAACTTCTTATTATAATTAAAATTGAGAGAGTATAAAGTTGCTATTTTAGTGTTCAGTAAAACATCTGTTTCTGAGTCTGAGAAGCAGCGCTGTTATAATATTATTTTCATATTTCTGGAGCAATGGCACAAGAATATTATATATATTAAACACAAGGTATAATGTATGTTACGTATTTAAATACGTAACATATATTATTTTATTAGCTAACATTCACGCCAGTGGGATGTATAATTATAAAGAAATCGCTTCTTACGAAAACTAGTTTCGTATAATTTTTATTTTTCGCGGTTCGCTGAGCGCTTTATTTCTAAAATGGAAGGTAAATTATGTGTGGAGTTAAGAAGTATACCGAATAGATGGTATATATATTTTATGGTATTTCATACAACCCATTGCGTGTTGAGATTCACCTGATAATTAGAATTACCAGAGAGAAACTACCTTTTTCTATAACAATAAGTTGCCTACCAATTTCCGCAACACGTGGAGAACAATTTATTTACCGTTATTCAAACATTTATTATCTTTCACCAATTTGGTTGAAAGAATAAAAATTTGTTTGAAACAAAAAAAATTTTGTTAGCTGTATATAGCAACCAAGTATTTTGTTGTTCCGACCAGTTATTCGTTTAATGTAATAATTTATAAGCAAGTTAGTTTTCAAGAACGTCAAAAGACGAAAAATTGTTCAACTTATCGGTCTTTTAGGATGGACTGGTAAAAGCGTAACGAGATCAGCCAGGGGAATGCGATTACCCATCAAGGTACATTAGTTCGACCAAAAGTCTGTAGAATTTGGTTTTTCCTTCAACGACCGCCGAACGAATTGCTACTTCATTCGTGAATTGATTTTCTCAGTTTGAATCGAAGATATCCAATGATAAAATCAACTTTACGCAATCGACAACTTTGATTACTTTATGCATTATTCCCGGAACTTTAAAATGAGGAAGCGGCAAAGTTAAAGGGATTCTCTCAAATTATTAATAAGTGAAGAGATAATAATGAATCAGCTTTAATTCTAGAATCAATTCCACAATTTCGATGAAGAAAGAATAAATGAATTGTGAAAACAAATAATACCGTTACACTCTCTAAATTTAAATCAGTTTTAATTTTTATACTAATTTCGATCAGTGACGCAATTCTAGCTATAAAGCAGTTATTCTGATTAATTATTGCATTAACTAATTGCATAACTATTTGAAAACAGTAAAAATTATAACTGATTCAGATTTAGAAAGCGTACTAATAAGTCTCTCAATTCTCTCGAACTTCATGCGAAATTGGTTGGTTGGTGATAATCACATTTGAAGAGAAGATCTAATTCTACATGATTCATAATCGGACGCAAATCCGTTGATTGCAGCTTTTAGCTGTTCACTGGTTTTCGAGCAAAGTGAAATATATTCTCTAAAATTCAATCCCCGCATTTTCGACTATGGAAAATCTACTCACACCTTTATAAAATAAAACAGACCGTGTAAAATGTATAATCTATCATCAAACATTTTACTAACAGTCTTTCTAAAATTTCAAAGGTTTCTAAAGATTTCAGGAAATTTTCAACGACTTCAAGGGATTTATAATATTATTTAGAATAATCTGAATAGACAAAAAAAAAGACAGAAAGTGTTTACAGCTTAAATCAGTTTTTAGGCTGAATTTAAGTTTAAGAGAGTTTTTAGTCTTGTTTCAAGACTAAGAAATCTTAAAACAAGACTAAAAACAGACTTAAACTTAAATTCAGCCTAAAAACTGATCTAAGCTGTAAACACTTTCAGTCCTTGTTTCTTCTATGTAATAATGAATGAAATAAATAAATCTTAAAGAGATTTAAGAGCTTTCATGAGGATAAATAAAGTAATTTCCAAAAAAATGTGGATACTATTAAACTTATAGCTCACAATTGATAATAATTTACGGGATCAACTTTTCTTTCTCTTTAAATCAATAACCAACCCAGCCATTAAACTCCCACGCTCATTATAATAAAGAAAGATCGATTCCAATTATGATGGACATACGAAACTATCTATTTTGAAAATTACAGTTGAGTGTGTGACCTTTTTGCACCTTCACTGTCCGCAATGATTTTGAGGTCGAGTTAATTTAAGTCAAAGATAACACACTCGGGAATAAATAAACTAGGTCGAACTTAGAAACGCGAAAAGGTGCGTCATTTTTACACTCCCACTATTTATATCCAAGAAGACCCGAGTTATGCAATTTCAAAACGCGCCTTTTATTATTTACCTTCTCGTTAAGAAATAATCGCAGAGTAATATGACAAAATACTATTTTGTCCTGAAACGATGTAACTTAATGTTTATCTCATTAAATCAGCAATTACCTACTTACAGTAATCACTCTACTTTTATATATGCAAGACCTGGAATTTTTTACGCTATTCTATTACAGATTTTTAAAATTTGATGAGCTTTACTCGAATAATAGTATATTATCCACCAAGGGAGAAAAAAGTCCTCCTTTATGGCAAATAATATCCTTGCGATATTATTTACAACACAGAAAAACCCAAAGATAATTTTTGAAACAGATAATTTTTGGAATAGCTTTCCACTGTGAAGCGAAACTAAAGTTCTATTTTTTACTCCCTGGGGAATATTAATATTAGCTTCCATATTTCTAGCATATCTTTATTAGCGGAGTTTATTTCCGTTCACTGACCGCAAGCGGGTATTTGAGAAGCGAAGTAATTGAATTAAACCGAGTTATATGGCATCAATTTTTGCGAATACAACTACAGTCGAGTCACTCTTGCGTGAATTGAAAAGTATCTCTTCCCTTTTTTTCAACTGTTATATAACATTCTCTTTCTCCTTCGGGGCAGCTCTTCTTTTTCCACACAGACAAAACATTTTCTCTCAGAAACGTCAACGAATTACATGTGTTGCGTGTCCTTCTTAACAACCTTGGCCTTACAGTTTAACGACTTCCTTTGAAATGTTCATGTCAGCTAACACTTCATGTCAACTTATGAGCAAAGTGCAACTCAACTTTGCAAAGAAAAACATAATTCTGCCATTATATGTACTTTATGGTCAAATTCAGCCCTGGACATAATAACTCGTCAAAAGTATGTAAATAATTAGCTTCTAGTAAAGTTACGTTCTTTGAACATATACTTTTTTAGATATGTAAGTCAGTTGTGACGTAACTTACAAGCTTCACAGCAGAAAATTCTTTCAAACCCGGGGATTATAAAATAAATACTGGATTATCAACCAAACATTTGAATTATCGATCGAAAGAATATGAATAGATTAATTTTCAGTCAAAAAGATAAATCACCAAAAACTGGAAGACAGAAATACGTGCTAGCCTCTATAATCAAGAAGAATCGATATTCAGAACAAACTTCTTAAAATGCAAGTCATTTCACTATTTTATCGGATCAAAAAAAGTCCATAAAATTTTGAAAAGAATATTCTCTCGAGTCGTTTCCCGATAAATTTCCCCATTCACTGAATCCAGTCAGGTTTCCATAAAAAATATTTCCCCGTTTGCATTTTTCAGCAACTGAGTCAAAGATGTCAATTTTTGATGACAAACAATCAAGTTACGAATATGTACTGACCTTGCAAAGGAGAGAGAAGGTAACCGGTTTTGTTTAACCGGATCTTTGATAAGTATTCAGCTGTCCAGTTGTCTATTTCTCGCTTTTCTTGCACTCACTTCGCGATATATTCTAGTCACGTAAAATATTCTCGTTTGCAAACTTATACCCTCTACTATCAATCAAACGACACCATAACACTTCGCAACGCTTCACCGCCGTCAACACGAGTCAGATGCGTTAAATCTATTCGTTCCACTATCACTTAATTAGACTATTTATCAAACGCTTTCCAGCTGCTCTTTAGACCAACAACTATCAGACATAGACATTGTCCTATTAAATTTTACGTTAACATTCTTAGAAAGGAAACAATTTTTCAAGGTCTGTCTGGAAATCAACAAAATGTATTTCCTAATATTAGGTCAACTGCATGCACAGAAAAATTGGAGTGCAGAAATCCAATCGGATCTCCAATTCAGGTCTCTCTATTCAATGCTTAAGAGTCCTTTCTAACAAGTACCTTTTCAGATAAAATCCCTAAACCTAGATTTTTTGTGCTCTTAAATTGATTCGTACCACTTCAGCTGAATGCACTGAATATTGGAAAGAGTTTCTCTTACATTTTCATTTTCATCATATAATGAAAATGTATTGGTTACTATATGTATAATGAAATAAATTTGATTTGTTTCTTTTTAATGAAATGCTTCTCGATCGCGAAATTTGGAATCACGTGCTTTATCGAGGAGAATGAGTCAAAATCAAGGAAATCCGCGTAATTGAAAACCGTGTCATACCGCGTCTCGTTGCAGACTGTTTGACGGCTGAACAGAACAGCAACTACTCCCACCTTTTCATCTACACGCGCGCGCTCTTCCTCGACAAGTGCGATTGGAGCACAGCATCTCCCACCGTTTCTACAAACAATTTGCTTTGACAGCAAAACGTTTACTGACGTGGAGAACACATCCAACGTTAGTACTTACGTCCAGCAAATGAGACTTGTTACAGAGACGAATTGCAATCACCAACTGTTGCAAAAACATGTTTGCTACTAGGAAAAGGTGTTCACTAATTTTTCCCCACCTATTTCCCGGACAATTTTCAGACATTTCTAGTATTTTTCACGCTTTACGTGGGTACATGATTTGCTTGAATGCTAGTGGAATACTTTTTTAGTTTAATCTTGAAAAATATTAAAACTGAATCCATCCAATTAAGGGCTCGCGGTAATAAACATTTTTTGCTAAAACTAGGTCATTTACCTCCGTTTCAAAAGGACGGAAGTAAATGGCCTAGTTTTAGTGAAATTTATTTATTACTGCAAATGTAAAGTTGGCGAAACTAAAATGCTATTATGGTAAAGTATCACCCCTTAAAGGCATGTGATACCTTACCATTAGAGTGGTCCTTATTTTTCGATTTTCGATTCTTCTTGATCTCACTCTCCTATTTTGTTATAATGACCAAAAAAATTATCGCCACCAAATTTTAGCGAAATCAGTTAATATTAACATGTGCCTCAAAGCACTCAGAGTTTTTTGTGTAATTAACATAGGAAAAAGTACCGTCCAACTTCAAATACAGGTATTTTTTTATATTTCACTGAAATCCTTTGGCTCTGTGCAATTGTGATCTTTAGACTATGTTAAAAAACATATCTAAACGAAATAATTTTTTTTGCAAAATTTACAAAATGGCGGACCCCTAAATTTAACAAAAATTACAATTTCCATTTTGTAAGTTTTTTTTTTTTTCGTTTAGATGTGTTTTTTTTTAACATAATCTAAAGATCACAATTGCACAGAGCCAAATGATTCCGATGAAATATAAAAAAAATACCTGCATTTAAGTTGGATGGTACTTTTCCCTATGTTAATTGCATAAGAAACTTTGAGTGCTTTGAGGCACATGTTAATATTAACCGATTTCGCTAAAATTTGGTGGAGATCATTTTTTTGGTCATAATAACAAAATAGGAGGGTGAGACCAAGAAGAATCGAAAAAAAACATCACAAAGAGTAAATAAGGACCACCCTACTTACCATAAGAGTAATTTAGTTTCCGTCATTTTACGTTCACAATAATAAATATTTTTTCATTAAAAATAGGCAATTTACCTCCATCTGTATTAAACGGAAGTAAATGTTTTCCGTTTAATAATAAATATCAGGATGTCTATCTAGTGATGAGTAAATTGGAAATTCCCGGGTTTTTGCCGGTTTTTTCCTAATCAAATAAAATTGCCGGGTTTTTTCCGGTTTCCTGGTCCGCTAGACACCATGATTATTCATTATTGCGAACGTAAAGCTGTAGATACTATATTGCTTTTATGGTGAAGTATCACATGCCCTTAAAAAGCCTTTTAATCTTTTTGAGTTTCACTAAATCCCTATGAAGATTTTTTTTTATTTCCTAACATTACATTAAGTCATTAAAATTCCACAAATTTTTTTCTAAATCCCAAAAATTTCTTGACATTCCTTAAAATCACTTAAGATTTGTTAAAACCTTTTGAAATTCTCAGAAACGACTTTAAATTCTCCAAATACATTTAAAACCCCTTTAAATTATCCTAAAACTCTGACATTCTTTAAAATTTCACGAAATCTTTAAAAAATCTCTTATTATTGCAAGAAATCCTTTAAATGAATATTAAAAGTATTGCGATATTTAGTATTAATATTTTGATATAATAGAATTTCCCAAAATTCAATAAAATTCTTGAAAAGTTTGCGGAATCCCTTATAAAATTACACGAAATCCTTTCAAATTCCAAGATACTTCTAAAATATCTACATGGAGAAAAATGGATATTAAATAAAAAGTAATATCTCGCTATTTAAATATAGGACAACTATCCTAGATATTTAGATACAATATCTTGATATTAAAACTTAATATCCAGAGATTAAAATATTGAATGTTAGAATATTTGGATTACATATTTTAATATCTGGATATTAAGTTTTAATATCAAGATATTATATCTAAATATCTAGATAGTCGTCCCATAGTTAAATAGCTAGATATTACTTTCTAATATCCATTTTTCTCCGTGTAAGTTTATGAATTTCTCTTGTTATATGTACTTCAAAATCTCTTAAAATCTTTCGAAATTCTACAGAAATTAGTTTTCGAATTGAAGTTACGTAAGGACACACTTAGTCCAATTTGATATGCAAACGCTCGGGATTCACGCTTGAAGTCCCTGACCTATATTAGGCGCATGAGAGTGCATGCATAAATTTAATTTAATTTATAAAGAAAAAGTAAAAACTTCCGTTGCATGGTTGCTAGTTTGGCAACTATCGACATTATTGCCAGCATTATAACGGATAAATTTAATGCTGAAAATTTAATTACATACCTCATTCCCATTCCTGGCATGACCCGCATGTAACCCACCGCAAGAACCGCTACTTGGCAATAAAATCAATCTGAAAAATAAAAAAGAGTCAAACTTTAATAAAAATTATCCACAGAAATGTTGAGAAAAGTTTGTATGTTTATATGTTTGACAAATTTCTTACTTGCAGGGTTTTGCAATTTTTCTTGAAATCAAATTTTTTTTACATTCAGAATAGTGAAAAACTTCTCAAATTTTGGCAGATTTTAAAATGTGATTCCCTACAAGATAATGACAATTTAATTTTCCCCTAAAATAAGGCCTGTGTTTACAACAGGAGAATTTATTATTTAAGTTCAACACGGAGATAAATGGAAGTCAACGGTTTAGTAACCTTTACACCAATTCTGTAAACAAAACTTTTATCATAATACAGAGTCCAAAAATACAGTAATCATTCCTAAACAGATCAGTAATGATTACTGTATTTTTGGACTCTGTCTTATAATAAAAGTATTGTATACAAAATTTGTGTAAAGGTTACTAAACTGCTGACTTCTATTTTTTTCCGTGAAGAGTATTCTATATATAAAAAAGCAATAGGAAAAAAATTGACAAGTCAAAGAAATCAAAATTGTAAATTGAATTCAATATTTTAAAATTTTCCTGTGCTTACAATTGTGATTCCTTTGACTTGTCGATTTTTTAGTGCATTTTTATATCTAGAATGATTTTAAATACCTCAAATAATTCTCCTGTTATATACATAGGCATTACAATTTTTTATTTATTTCAGGAGTAAATTATTTACAATTTTATTATATTACTATAGTTTCTAAGAAGATCAAACTATATATTCGATAGGATACTACTCTCCCTGAATATTACACCTTTTATGTAGAATATTAGAGTAAAAGCCTTTCGCCATAATTTCCTGAAATAGAATTGTATAAGAGACAACAAACCCTTTTTCATTATTATTTATCGATCGCAGGTATCTTACGAGCGCAAGGAAATCGAATTGGCTACCCATGCGTCTCGCTCCATATACGAAAGTGTCGGGATATCCGGTGCTCTCAAGCTAACCATATTTGAAAGCCCATGTCCTCTCTCTAGACAATAGCTGCATGTGTCAGTTAGCAGTAAAACTGTTCAAATTTCAGACAATCGCTGCAATTTCGCAAAACTGATATGCAGGGTGACCACACGGAGAAAGAGGTGCATGAATATGCCTCAAATTCTATTTTCCCTGAAATTTATTTTACCGAAAATCAGTTGATTGAATAGCAATTTGTTATAATTTTTATACTTCCGAATTATCGTTTGACATAATTTTTATTTTATCGAATTATAATTTGACATAATTTTAACAATTCCGAATTATTATTTAGCATAATTTTTATTATTTCTCCGAATAATCATTTGTCCTAATTTTTATTTTTCAGAATAACCATTCGACATAATTTTCATTTTCCCGAACTGCCATTTGTCATAATTTTTATAATACCGAATTACTGTTTAACATAATTTTTATTTTTCCGAATGAGCATCAAACCTAAAATTCATTTTACCGAAACACCATCTGTCATAATCTCCATCTGAACGAAATCCCAAGTAACAGAAATTTCATTCTTCCGAAAACAGCGTCCGGCGATTTGATTGGCTGAATAATACCGCGAAATTCAAATCAGCCAATCAAATTGTCGAACGCCATTTTCGGAAGATTGAAATTTTTGTTACTTGGGATTTCGATCAGATGGGAATTATGACAGATGGTGTTTCGGTAAAATGAATTTTAGGTAGAGGTTCTAGAAATAAATATTACAGATGACATTCGGAAAAATAAAAATTATGCTAAACAGTAATTCGGTATTATAAAAATTATGACAAATGGCAGTTTGGGAAAATGAAAATTATGTCGAATAGTTATTCGGAAAAATAAAAATTAGGACAAATGATTATTCGGAGAAATAAAAAGTATGCTAAATAATAATTCGGAATTGTAAAAATTATGTCAAATTATAATTCGATAAAATAAAAATTATATCAAACGATAATTCGGAAGTATAAAAATTATAGCAAATTGCTATTCGATCAACTGATTTTCGGTAAAATAAATTATTTAAGGTCTTTCGAAAGGGTGGAAAGATTCAAATGTTTTTAGGACGTAAAGTTCAAAAGACTTTTTTAGAAAGTTCAAAAAAACGTCCTAAGTCAGGCTAAAAAACTTGCGAAAGAAAAAAAAACCCTTTCGAAAGACCTGAAACTTCTAAAAAAATCTTTTAAAATTCCATGTAATCCTTTAATGTAGTTCTTAAAATAATCACAGATCTTGCTTCAATAAAGATATACAGTACCGTCAGAAATTGTCCGTACGCCTGTTTTTTATCAGTTGGTTAAAGTTTTCTAATTTTTATAATAATTAATTAAAAATTTTTTCTCTAAATTGGTACAAAAGCTAATAAAGTTCTGCGTGTAATAATCGAAAGTGAAAGTTAAAATCTGTATTTTATAAAAGGATATTGCCAAAAAACCTCAAATGTCGATGTTTTCAAGAATTTTAATAACTCCGAAAATATTTATTATTTTTAAGAGCTCTTGGTCTCATTTTAAAGATAAATTTTCATAGTCCTTGTGTATGCTATTTATATATTTTTGAAATTATTTTCCTAGCTCCTACATAGGCTCAAACTTGTACAGAAAATCTCGTAAAAATTTAAATATCCATAGTTATTTACAAGAATTTTTTAAAAATCAAAATATACCATATTTTAATCAAATGTAGTAAAATAAATCAAAATATTAATTTGTTACTTTTTTTTTATTCACGTATGAAGCACAATCTTCATTTGAAAATTTACGAGATTTTCCGTACAAGTTTGAGCATATACAGAAGCTAGGAAAGTAATTTCAAAAATATATAAATAGCGTACACGAGGACTATGAAAATTTATCTTTAAATTGAGACTAAGGACTCTTAAAAATAATAAATATTTTCGGAGTTATTAAAATTCTTGAAAACATCGACATTTGAGGTTTTTTGGCAATATCTTTTTATAAAATACAGATTTTAACTTTCATTTTCGATTATTAGACGCAAAATTTTATTAGCTTTCGTACCAATTTAGGGAAAAAATTTTCAATTAATTATTATCAAAAATTAGAGAACTTTAACCAACTGCTAAAAATCGAGCGAATGAACAATTTCTGACGTTACTGTAATAGAAATATTTGAGCACAGATGTGCTCAATATATTTTTATTTTAAAAAGCTACTCTGAATGTTCAGTAAACTTTCCTTCATAAAGCATTGATACAAAAGGACAATGCATGTCTGTAGAGGATTGGAAACTATAGAAACGAACATTTTTGGACGCCCAAGACTTTAAATGGCTGTCGAGATAGACACAAACTCGCTTTTTACTCAAGTGACCTGAATACGAATGAGCCAAACTCTGTCACTTAAAGTGGCGGTTCAGTTCGGTTTGAATGAAAGTCGATTTGAGGTAATCCCAAGATAGGGATATACGGAATTCGTGCGAAAGGGTGCAGATAAGACGAATAGTTGAAAGACGACATTCACAGACTTTTGGAACGAGGGCCTGCACTTGAGAGGTATCTCCAGTTAAATAAGCTTTGTTCAACCTAAATCTACCGGAAATCGTACCATTGCACGTATTTGATCGCCCTGATCCTTAAACCGAAACTATCTCTTTTATAATATAATTACCGATCAATTAAAAGATAAAGGTACTTAATCTTCTAACGTTCTTTGAAATTTTCTTTCCTTATTTACATTTTAGTATATATAATTTCTACTTTATTTTACCGAAACAGAAAGAACTTGCCACAAAAATACAAAATTCTCTCAAGTAGAGCTTCCTCAATGTTTCAGACCTGCTCGAGGGAGTTTTATGTGAACTTTACAAGCCCCAAGAGTTTAAAGAGGATTTCCTTTACTAGTAGAAGATGGAAGAATTAGAAAAATCTATGTGGCAAAATCTTGCATCTCAGGAATTCCTGCAAAAGGTATCTTTATCTTTATCAGGCTTGAAAATCGTTTGCTCCCACGGAAACAGTTTAAAACTGTTGGCGATAGTTGGTTCGAAGGGAACTTGTAGATGGAAGTTAGAGTTTAGGAAGAAAAAGGAATAGTTTCTGGAAGCCTAGGCAGAAAGTTGGCCCCTTACTTTGGCCCCTAACTGTCTAGTACAAAGTGGCGGATGTCAGATTCTATTGTTTGCCCCTGGGGCAGCAGACACCTACACTAAGTGTCTAATAATGGCTCGCTCATACATAATATATTACAGTATTACACACACGTCTGGGCAGCTTTCAACCCTCTCAGGAGACTTTCGAAAACTATGCTTCTCGAGAGAGAAAATTAAGAAGTTTGAACAAGAGACTGAATTAAGTCTAGTACTTGCAACACCTGATGCAGAAACGATTTCATCATCTTTCGAGGAAGTCTACTTATGGAAGGCGCACTTCAAATTTTTCAAATCAGTATAATATTATCATTCAACATTACATTGATTCACAGATAAATCACGTAAATTTTCTCATTTAAACACAAATATTGGTTCATTTTCTAGAGGGGTACACCAGAAATACGAGAAAAAAAAAGAGAAAAAAAAGGACTTTTCTTAAAGAGGAAAAGACAGAAGAAAAAATCGAAAAAACCAGAGAATAGAGATTGGATTGAAGTTTCAGACGTCAAATCTGACGTATTTTTTTAATTTTAATTTTTTACATTTACTGGATTAAGAATATCAAAAAACAAAAAATTCCCGAGACCATTTTATTTTATTTTGATTTACTTTGCAGAAATTTATCTGACATTGCTCGAGATCGAGACTTTAAAGGATTTCAGGAAAATTCATAGGATTTTAAAAAGAGTTCTAAAGAGTTTTATGAACTTTAAGAGATAAAATGACTTTAAACGATATAATAAATTTTTAATGGAGTTTCAGACATTTTTATCGATTTCAATAGATTTCAAAAGAAGTGATTTTAATGAATTCCAAGAGATTTTAAAATATTTAAATCAATTTCAAGATATTTTAAGATATTTAAGTTAAGATATTTAAGTAAATATATTTAAGTGAAATTCTAGAGAATTTATTTATTAATTTATTCTAGATAAATTTATTTATTTTTGGGATTTAACCCAAATTTTTAGTTATTTAAAATTTTTTTAAAAAGATTACAAAATGTAAATTTAAAATTTAAAAAGTCCGAAAACAGTTTCAAAATATGTTTTAAAAATCTTTTACAATTGCAAGATCTTTTAAAAATCCTTCAAAATAACTTATAATTAGGGATGTGAACTTTATGCGGTGAAAATTTAGAAATTATACAGGCATTATGTGCTCAAAAATACTGGTCTATGCATTAAGTTCATACTTTCAAAAATAAAAAGTAATTTTTCGCCCATAATTTTGTTTAATTCGATGGGATTGAGGGGCAAACTTAATTTTAAATTTATGATGATTATTACCGTTCATTTAAATGTTTTCAAAGTCGACATTTTGAAAAGATTTTCAATGAATTTTAAGGGAATTTAAGATTGTATGGAATTTGAAAAGAATTTTAAGACACCTAATGGAATTTCAGGAATTTCAACAGATTTTATAAAATATTCAGGAGCTTAAGAAAATTTGAAAGAGTTTAAAAAGATATTACTAAATTTTCATTTTGAAAAGTTGTTAGGAAATTTTCAATTATCTGAGATGACTTTTCAGGAGTTTTAAGGTAATTATCCATAAGTTAGAAATACTTAAATTATTTTAAATTCCATTAATAATTATAACTATTAATTATAATGCGCAAAAGTCACACAAATTCAAAAGGAGAATTAAATGCATTTTTTTCATTACATATAAATAATTATGAAACTGCTATCAAAATAAGTGATTTATGTGCTTAAAATGGCGATTTATGCGCACAAATTTCAAAATAAGCAATTTATGCACCGAAATAGACGACTTTATGAGAATAGTTGAAAAACTCGAATTATGCGAAATTATTCGACCTTAAAATTCCGTCTTATAGTTCCAAAATATGATAAACATTAATATTTGGTATTTATTCATTCCTATCACTTTTGGAAAATTATGCGATTATGCGCTTGCATAAAGTTCACATCCCTATTTATAATTCCAGATCTTTTAAAAATCATTAAAATCTCTTGAAAACCTTTAAAATTTTAGGAAAATCTTCGACTTCTCTTAAACTTTCTGGAAATAACTTCAAATCCCTTTAAATTCGTTAAAATCCCTTGAAATCTCTTCAAATCCTTTCATAATTATGTGAATAAAGTTTCGAACGTTCAAATGAACGAAATATTTTTTTTTAATTATATTTTATCCAGAAATATTGTGCCAACTAAAAATAACAATCAGAATTACAAGTTTATTAAATTCTTTATTATTTTCAATGTAAATTAATCAATATTTAAAAACTTTTTGTAGTTACAAATACAATCAACACAAAAATTCGTTCATTTGAACGTTCTGAACTTTTCAATCATTCATAATTATTGAAATATAATGAAATCTCTTAACATTACTGGCAACACCGGATAAATTTCTGACAGTAAATAAATCCAAATTTTTTATGTTTTAGAAATTAAAAAAAAATTTACTTATTGATATTTTTATTCCAATAAATCTAAAAAAATCGTCAAACTAAACGTCTAAAACTTCAACTAAATAGAATAGAGGAAATACTGTGATGAAGTCTACAACTGCGTTTTTTTCCTCTTACGCAAAATAAAAATTTATGCAAAATAGTACTTGGAACTTTACGACAATCACATTAAATATCACGATCATCTAAAGATTAATCAACAGTACAGTTTAACAAGGTTTTTCCATATCTGAAACTCCAACCGAGTTAGGTTTAAAATCATCAGTAATTAATCTAATGTTGAATTAAACTTTTAATACGTATTATATTGCCATAATAATAACTGAGAGTCCCGAAAGGATATCTCACTTATTAATCCGAAAGGAATTGTATTAAAAAGTTTAGAATAGCTTTTGCTCAGAGTATATTAACTTCCTTTTAGAGGTAATGAGTTTGGAATTTATCTGGAACTCTACACTATATAAAAACGATGTCGAGTGAAAGCTGGGAATCAAATAAACTTTTTTCTCGTAAAAATGACAACGGATGCAGTTTCCGTTTTTGTAGGAGTTGCTGCTGCTGCTGCTGCTGCTGCTGCTGCTGCATTGCAGCAACTGATAAGCTACTTTCGACTCTCTCGAAGGAATACTGATAATCAGTTGGAGGTCATTCGTTTTACTGAATACTCCTACTTCCCTCCTGTTTCATGATCTATCGACTCAATTTATATTACTGTTTTATCTCGAACCAATAAACTATGCTCTACGTGCCATGTTTCCGATCGTTATAGATCGCAATCACCGAATCGGACTTCATTCCTGGGGCGGTAATGCCACTGGATTAAGCCATCCCGCACGCCAGGAGGCAATATCCCGATAGAATTTCCTCGAGTAATGCCAAGATGTATTCTGCGGTACGATTAGAATTTCAGTCAGGTAACCATCTGACCGGAAGTTCACAATTTGCGACATCGACAGTTTCGACAGATTTATTCCTGTAAGGGTGAGCATAACGCACAACCTACGCTTACTCTGTATAAATCCTTCCACAAACATGATAAATTTCGGGACAGTAATCGAATCGAGAATTCCTTTCGGAATCCTGATACAAATTCGGGGTGTAACCATTCTCTCTTCCCGCGTTCACAGCTATTGCATTTCGAGCAAAACAAAATCTAAAAAAATGTATACTTCCAGTTTGAAGTGGTATCACTCAAATTATCGAAAAAAATTTTTTTGTTCGAAAAATGCAGTTTGAAACAAAGAAAAACATGATTTTCGAAGGATTTTTTTTTTAAATCGAGTTTTCAAAGATTTACAGGCTTGGAATTATCTTGGAACCGGTCTAGATCGTGGACGCGATGTCTGAATTTAAAGAATATGAGGTTGTGAAGTCATTTTGAACAATTAGAAACTTCAAAATGGCGCCCGAATTGCAAAATTTTTGCCAGAAAATTCATGAATTTTTTTCTCAGAAACGAAGCACTTTACAAAAAAATTAAAAAGAACAAAAAGTGCTTAGAATTGACCAACGAATACACCTGAATTTTTCCAAAACAATTCGAGCTATTTATGCAATTTATCAAAAATTGGCAATTTACAGTGAAAAAATCACTTGAATCGTTTTGGAAAAATTCAGGTGTATTCGTTGGTCAATTCTAAGAACTTTTTATTCTTTTTAATTTTTTTGTGAAGTGCTTCGTTTCTGAGAAAAAAATTCATGAATTTTCTGGCAAAAATTTTGCAATTCGGGCGCCATTTTGAAGTTTCTAATTGTTCAAAATTACTTGATAACCTCATATTCTTTAAATTCAGACTTCGCGTCCACGATCTAGACCAGTTCCAAGATGATTCCAAGCCTGTAAATCTTTGAAAACTCGATTTAAAAAAAAAATCCTTCGAAAATCATGTTTTTCTTTGTTTCAAACTGCATTTATCGAACAAAAAAATTTTTTTTCGATAATTTGAGTGATACCACCGGAAAGAGCACACTTCATACTATAAGTATACATTTTTTTAGATTTCTTTATTTGTTCGAAATGCAATAGCTGTGAGCGCGAGAAGAGAGGTGTACAAAATGTGTCCGGCTGAACGTTAATGGGTTAATTTTAACTTTAATTTAATTTCATGGTCAAAATTATAAATACAATGAAAAAAAAAATTAAATAAATACAATTTTGAGTAATTTTAAGAAATATCAATTGATTTTGCGAAATTTAAAGGAATTTTATAAGATTTCATAGGAGTATTAAATTATTTTACGAAATTTAAAAGAATTTCACAACATTTTGAAAGATGTTAAAGGCGTTTTAAGATATTGTATGGAGATTATATATAAGTTTAAAGACTTTTAAGGATTCCAAGAGATTTTACGGGATTTCATGGAATTTTAAATATTTTTAAGATATTTTACGAGAATAAATTAACTTATTTTGTGGATTTTGAAGAGATTTCATGACGTTTTATAGAATTTTTAATAATTTTAAGAGATTTTACGATATTTAGTAATTTTAAGGACTTTTAAGGAAATTCAGTGAATTTTCAGAAATTTTAAGAGGTTTAATCAGATTTCATGGAACTTTAGTAATTTTAAGGAATATCAATTGATTTTGCGAAATTTAGAAAAATTTCATAAGATTTCGAAAAATTTTTAGTAATTTTAAGGGAAATTTAAAGGAATTTCACCAGATTTTTAAAATATTTTAAAGGCATTTTAGGATATTGCATGCAGAATTAAGTAATTTTAAGGACTTTTTTTTAAGGGATTCGAGAGATTTTACGAGATTTCATGGAATTGTCAGAAATTTTAAGAGATTTCATGACAATTCATGGGATTTCTAATCATTTTAAGGGATTTTACGATATTTTATGGGACATTTAGTAATTTTTAGGACTTTTAAGGAATTCAAGGGACTTTACGAAAATTAAAGGAATTTCACGAAATTTTAAAGGATAATAAAGGCATTTTAAGGAATTTTATGAGACGTATGAGATTCCTGAAATTAGATAGAGAATTACAATATTTTATATTTCAAGAATTATTAAAAATTCTAAATTAATTGCTAATTTTATAAAATTTACAATAATATGTAAGAATTATCTCTAAATTATATATCTAATTTATTAATATCTATTTATAATTTGTAACTGATTCCTAAAATTGAAAAAAGTTTGATTTCTCGAAGAATATTAATTTTTACGAATTTTTTAAGAATATTATCCCTCGATCTTATCCTAAAATATTGTAAAATTCTAGTTCGAACGTTCGAAAAAGTTTGCAACATCTGGAAATGTAATAAGAAGAGTTTCCTTACTTGAACCGCTTATAAAAATGTTGATATATACTTTCACGACACTAAGTCCCGGAAAAATCCCATCTCTCTTGTGATTCCGAAATCAATGCTTTCTTTTCCACGAGAAAACCCTCGGGACAGAGAAGAAGGAAAATGCAGGAGAACGGAAAAGTGGCTGCTAGACTATTTCCTGGAGTTGCATACGATATATAATTTACAGGTTCTTGAAAACGATATCACTTTCAGAATCGAAGTCGAAGTCTGAGAATGACATAGTAAGTACTTATTTATCAGATTTTAGGGACATTCGATTTATTTCATAAGTTGGCAGATAGATTTCCTAGCTAGAACCCTAACTAAAGTGGAGCAAACTAGTTAGAACCCAACTTGGTCCTAATCAAATTTCTCCTCGATTACTGATTCTACTGGTTTAGATGCCACTCATAAATTTCAAGGTATGCATCTTTCACTCTTTGAGGTACGTAAATTTCAGAGGAGTATGCCCAGACGTGCAAGATTAGATTGTAGTTAGTTTCATGCTTGCGGTTTAAGTATTTGACGTGATCTGCATTGTGTGCTTACCAACGTGCCTTCCTTCAAAATGGATTGTTAGAGAAGGGTTGAGCATGCATCACGAAACTTTAAGTAAAGATAAGAGTATCGACTGAATTTTGCATAGAAAAAAGAAAGATGCAAACAACATCTCTCGATACACCTAAACTACATCTGGAAAACCTTATTGCAAATATTCTCCGACATTTGACTGACGCTTTCTTGCAGTCTACTCAGTATGTGAAGTTGATTCAGCTTAGATGTTGTTTGGCTTATGCACTTAATCGTATCCGCAGACTTCTTTCATCTGCTTCCAAATGGAGGATTTTAAATTTCGTTTGAGAGAATACGAAATGATCGGCTTACATCCAATTTCACAAGAGAGCCAATAGTGAGCAAAGCTACATTGAGTTTATAAAAAAGAGAAATATATTTTCCTGCAAATATTCATGAAGCACTATCCACTACTTTTATTCTCGACTTGCTGACAAAGTACCTTGGAAAACGGCCAATTTACACTAGTTATGTTGGATAAGAAAACGAGGATGGAAATAACCTTATGTAGAAGCGATGGAATAATCTATAAGAGTTTTTTAAACACAAATCGGAAATGGAATCAACGGAATAGTCACTATACAAATTTTGGTAATAGTTACCACTTGATTACTAAATTTCAACCAATTTTAGCGAATATTGATATGTAAAGTTTCAAGGGGATGATAAGACAGATAGAACGTAATCAATTTTCTCAATCATTGTGTCGCATTGCACTACAGACTCCTGTTTACACTCACAAATAACGGCACTATCCGCAAAGTGCGCGTGTGTTGTAAACCTAGAATCAACGATTATGGCTGCTGGCTAGTGCCATTTACCGCAAATGCGCGAGTGGCGTAAACCCAGAATCAACGATCGGCTGACATAATGGGGTAGCTGCTACCTGTACTTATAATTTATATCGCATTCTGTGCCGGCTTGTTGTAATGGTGCAGTTAAAGGAAACTTCAGAAAATCCTGGAGCTCTTAAAAATTCTATTGGCATTTCAACTGATATTACGAAAATCCACTACTCTATTTTACTTTTATAAAGATAATATCGTAAAACGGAAACTTGAACATTTCTTACATCTCTGCAGAGAGTTTTCAGTAATGATTTACATTTCTAAGAAGAGAATTTCGTGGAGAATTTTCAAAAAAAAAAAGGAATAATACTTTCATAAAGAATTTATGATGCAGAATAATATAGCTGAAATTTTTAGCGTTCCATTGAACGAACAACTTGTTTCGAAATCTATTATAATTATGTAGTAATTATATTGTAACTACATTTTAAGATATTTTTAGTGATTTTAAAGAATTTCGAGGGATCTGAAGAGATTTCAAGAGATTTTATAGAATTACTAAAGATTTTGTGGGATTTCGGTAGATTTTGAAGCGAAACTGAGAGAACGTCAGAGTTGAGTATAAATTTAAAGAATAATGTGAAGAGATTTCGAAGAGATTGTAAAAGACTTCAAGTTTTTTCAATACGGAAATAACCCGATAGAAGAATTCTATTATAAATTTAGTATCAATCCTTTTTCATATGATTGAACTTGAACAATCGATTTTTAAGATTTTTAGAGATTTTAAGAAATTCTAAATGTTATAAAATTTTGAGGAATAAGAGATTTCTAATAATTTTTAAACTGATCTCAAGAGATTTTTCTTGTCTTTAAAAGCCCTTTGAAATTTTAAAGGATTTCATAGAATTTGATAAGATTTATAATTTTTTGAACGAATTTTAAAGAATATAAAGTAAATGGAATTTCCGAAAGTTTCTAAAAAAGTTATCGTTAGATTTTTAGAGATTTCAAGAGATATTTCGGATTTTTAAAAAATTTTGTCCTGGAATTTCGAGGAATTTTAAGATACTTTAAAAGGTTTCTAAGAATTGCGAGGGATTTTATGGTATTTGGTAAAATTTCTAATATTTTTAACTAATTTTAAAGATATAAAGGAATTTTAAATCTTTCCGTAAAATTTCAAGAATTTTAAGAGATTTTAAAGTTTGTCAGGGAATTTTATGGAGAGATTTAAAAAGATTTTTACAATTTTTAAAAGATTTAGTAGAATTTAAAAGGATTTCAAAGGCAGTAAATTTTTTAAGGGTTTCAAGACATTTTTCGACTTTTGAAAGATAGTTTTATGAGATTTGTAATAATATACATAAAAGTATTTCAAGAGATTTTAAAAAGATTTTGTAAAATTTTAAAGGATTTCATGGAATTTGATAAGATTTCTAATGATTTTAAGGGATTCTAAATGTGAAGGAATTTCAAGAGGTTTCTAGGAATTTTTAGAGATTTTCATTTTAAAGGAATTCATGCAATTTTAAGAAATTTTAAAGAATTTTGAGGGATTCTAAATATTTTTAAATTATGAGGATTTTTAAGAGATTTTTAGAAATTTTTAAAGATTTTCACTATATTTTTAACATGAATTTGAAGAGATTAATGATTTTGAATGTTTTTATGTGAATTTTTAACGATTTTTTAGTAATTTTTACAAAGTTCAAGAGATTTTTAGGATATTAAAACGATTTTCTAGAATTGAATGGAATTTTAGGATATTTCGTGAAATTTTAAAGCTTTGTAAGAGTTTTATGAGGTTTTAAGGAATTTGCAATATTATCCTGAAATTTTAAGGAATTTTATGAGATTTTTCTGGTATTTAAATGATTTTGTAAGAATTTTAAAGGATTTCATGGAAATTGATAAGATACACTGAGAAAAATGTTTGGTGCGGACAACAAAACTTTTTGTTGCTATAGAAGCAACAAAAATTATTTGGTTGTGCCAACCAAATCTTGGTTCTTTCAACAAACTTTTTGTTGAACCAAAAAAATTCATTTGAATTAACAAAATCTCAGTTTTGGTTGAATTAACAAAACTTTGGTTGGTAGAACCAAAAATTTTTGTTGCTTCTACAGCAACAAAATTTTTTCTTGTCCGCACCAAACATTTTTTTCAGTGTATCTATGTAATATTTTTGAGGTATATAAAAGATATGAATAATAATGTTATAATGATATAATGTTACCGTAAAATTTCAAGAATTTTTCTGGAAATTTTAAGAGATTTTAAAGTCAGTCATGGAATTTCAAAAGGTTTCTAAAAATTTTGAAAATCTTTGTGGAATTTTAAGAGATTTCAAGAAGTTTTTAGGAATTGCAAGAGATTTTATCAAATTCTAAGGGATTTCTAAGGCTTTTTGAAACATTCTAGTCCTAAAAAACGATGCTTTTAATCTATTTCAAAATATCTCCGCTGAAGAAGACTAATTACTATATATATGTATATAGCTAGTTGAATGCAGCGATCCAGACCAAAACTCCGGTTAATTAGACGAGATAGTCGATTAAACGGATCTGGGGACGAATTATCGATGCTGGTAGGCAGTGCAAAAGGAGACAATGGGAATTCAGTTACTTCCGCTTCCATCCCAGAAATAATAGCTAATATCCAAAATATATATGTGGGTATGATCCCAATAATATACACGAACTGGTATAAAATTATATTTATATGCATGAGTAGAAATGGCCTTTTTTAGTGTGCTTTCAATCTCAAACGACCTGTGAGATAGTCACCGTATGGTGAGCAATTAAACAGCCATTCACCCGAGTGGTTTCGGTTACTGGATGCTCACGCATCTATTGCAGTAATGGTACATAATTTGAAAAGTAGGGCTTCGAGGTACAATCTAGTCACTAATTTATTGGATATTAACCTGCACTTAAGCATTGTTATTATTTTATACACAGAAAGTTTACCGTAACGGTTACAAAACAATCCTTTGTTCAAAAAAATATTTTATGAGTCTATAATTGCAATACGTATGATTATTTTTGTGAAAATGTACAAGCTGGTACAAGTATTAGGGAAGTTAATCAAAAAAAATAGTTACAAAAGAGAAAAGTCTATAACTCATTATAGAGTTATTCCCAGAATACAAGTTATTTCTGCAAAGTTTTTTTTATGAAGAAAAATAGCGGCTATAAAAAAGTAGTGAATTTAAGAATTCCATAGAATTTAAGAAATTTACGATGTGAATTTATAGGAAAATAGAATACATTTTGCATCGCCGTAATTGAAGTGAATATCCATAATGAATTTATTAGCAATAAAGAGTTACCGTCCAATATTTTCCCCATTAATTTTCACAAGTCTGATTTTGATGGATGAGCTTGCGGACTGGGCATGCCACGCCCAAATCACTGCAGCTCGACCTATCCCAGTGCGTCGAGTTATTTGAACGAATAAATTTAAAGGCCACTCACGATTTCGCGATCATAAATATTCTGCCGTCCCAACAAGAAAAGTAGTAATTACATTTTGGATGAGTTTTATACTATCAAATTTCTAATCTTTACCACCTTTTAGTCAACTAAGAAGCGATTCTTAAAAACAGAGAAAGACGGGAAGATTACAAAATTCGTTAAAACAATGGTTGATTGTATTATAATCAACCATTTTTTATTTGCCTATTTTATATGGAAGTAAACAGCTGAACAAATATAAAAAAAATTTAGATAGATAAAAAGACTACTATCCAAAGTGTAAATAGTTACTACTTTTTTTTGGGAGGGCAGATAGGACATCTGACCTGGCAGATATGACATCTTTGATCTGACTATTCATAAACAACAAAATCTTCAAAGCAAAAAGGCCAGTGTACTCTTGCAATAGCGAGACTTACATAAAACTTTCGGGGTCGAAATTACGTAAAGGAATTGGCCAATAGAAGAAAATGCAATTTCGCGTGCAGTATTCGCGATTTACGTTACGAGTATCCATCCCATTACATCAACCTTAAGTAGGTAGTGTGATAATGCACTCTACCAGCAGCACTCCATCGGAATTCTACTGACAGTGTCACGACATTCAACCTTACTCATATTAGAACCTTGCAACTGTAGTTACATGGACTTTTTGTTGGAAGGATTATTGAAATAGGTAGCAAATCATGAAGGAAAAATATACTGAAGACATAAGGAAGAATATACTAATTCTTTAGAATCCCTTAAAATTCTTTAAAAATCCTTAAAAATGTATAGAAACTTATATTGAACGTATTTTAGCAAAAGGTACCTTCAGCTGATTTAGCCGCTACGCACGTTCACGATAGAAACCTCAAGAGGGCAAGTTTCGAAAACTACTCGAAAGTTATCGATTTCACCGTTAGCACATCTTCAAGTATCTATTCGTAATATATCTGCCGTAGTTTCGAAAAGTTTTCGTTGCTATAGTTGCAGTCTTGGATACATATATATAGCTAGTCTGATGCTCGGTTTAGAATCTAACTTGGAATCGCGATTGATCAGCTCAAGTTTACACGAAGTGATGAACGATTGTGATTTGCGACTCTTTATAACTCTCTATTTCCGGTAATAAATTTCATGCCCTTTTCTGTGTACAACAAAAATAAATTTCACGTGGAAGATACTTTGATGGTTGGACTCAGATAAAATGAAGATCGTGCTTTGGTTTCAACTGAACATTTGTACTCAACTGAGTATTTGTAACTGACCGCAAAAAAACACAGAGAGTAACTTATAACTGCAGCGAGCAAATAGTTCCAGACAGAGGAAATAATAGGAAGTGTGAGCAAAAGCTGTGCAAAGACAGAAAGAATGAAAGAAGAAATGAAGAAAAGAAGAAAAGAATGAAAGAGAATGCGAGGAAAAAAACGAGAGATGTGGAAACCAGAGGGCTAATTAAAGCTACCACTTCTCGTTTATTATTACTATCTTGCTCTAAGTGGTCTTCTAACGCCAGATTGTGTACCTTCATTTTTCTTATTATTGCATTTCCTTGTTATCGACAACGCTATAGCAATTATAAAATAATAATAAAAGAAATCAAGTTAGTACTGTTCGATTTTTCTATAAAAATAACTTTTCTCTGAAAATATGTTGAATTTACCTGAAATCTTGTTGAAATTTCTTGAAATCACTCAAAATTCCATGAAATTCCTTCAAATCTTTTGGTAATCTTCATAGTTTCACGAAATAGTTGAAAATTCCAAAACAAATCTCTTGAAATCCAAAGAACCTTCAAAATTCCTGAAAAAAAACTACTTTAAAATCTGTTGTTATATCGAACTTCAATTATAATTAAATAAGAAAATTCAAAGCTTCTTTTGGTTAAGACATATGCACAGGATTATTGATTATATGCAACTCGATTATAACAGACACCATCGCCACGTGACTGGCCAAGCCGGTTCGAAACTGGTTTTGAAAGGGCGATTTGAACCGATGATTTTCTAAGAAAGCCACGTTAGGTACAAATAATCACATAAAGGAAATGTACTTACAGAATTGTATATTTCACGACTTCTTGAACTTTCCCCTTTAGAATGGAGCTATATTTTTCAGACGCAGCTTCTTCCTCTTGACCTTCTCTTACATTTGTGACAACCCCAACACATCATCCAGTTTCCTTTTCGGTTGGCATAAGGCTCCAAAAACAACTCCACAAGACAAATTGTCAAAGCAATCTTATGATTACTTCTGACACACTTTTAATGGACCTTTCCTCTCTTGTTTTCCGATAATGTTCGTTTCTTTCATTCGTGGTTTATCCCATTTATCACAGGTTTCTTATTGTTGTCCAAACACGTGTGGCACTCGATTGTTTTTGTCAACAATTAATCCGGAAGACTCGACTCGTATAAATATTACACATGAACAAAACACAAGCACACGAGGTCACATATACATGCACTTTTCATTTGTATATATGAAGCATTAAAGCCATTAAAGGAAGATCTCCAGGTAAAGCAGAATGCTGGAAGAATTTCGACTTTTCTAAATGGGCCGAGGAATTTGAACTATAAAATAATCTCTTTCGTCACTGAACACGAAAAATAACGAAAAGAAGGAAATTCAAGTGCGCGCTTTTTTACGAATTGTCGGAATGATTCTTGCCGCTAATATTACAATCGCGATGATAAAATCAGGACTCGCGACTCGCTCTCGCACTCAGTGGGACTTTAGAAAATGAAAACAGCGCACCACGCGGTAGAATTAAATTGCACCTTCCGCACCTTCCTTCCTTCGTTCGCCATCTTTTTCTAGGTTATGTTTCTTCGCAAGCGCCAAATTCGCAAAACCGTTTGAGGGCGACATCTGACGGCCAATCGCTGTACTACAAATGAAAATTACTTTACCGGCGGGATAATTTCAAATTCTGGCTTCATACAGGGGAAATTAATTAAAAATGAATTTGATTGAATTTATCAAGAAATGAAGTACGTGAATTTTCAATTAAAAATATTATTTCTAAAATGAATCATTCTTACTGCTTTATAAATAACTTATATTATAAATTCGAGAGTTCCAATTCTAAGCGTTTAAAATTAAACTATTTTTTTCAGCTGATGGAATCACGATTTAAGGGTGTTGAAGCCAAGTTCTAATCTAAATCGATTTCTTCATTTTACTCAACAAATATTAGGTTTGGAATTTTTTCCCTTTGTAGAATTAATAAATTGTTAATTAGAATTATGCGTGCAGAGCGAGAAAATATCTAACTCAAATAGTTTTTAAATAAAATGAATATGTTCAATTTTGATTTTGATTTCTTCATTTTATGCAAAAAATATAGAAATTAAATATTTTTTTGCTCTGTACGCAATCTTATAATTGGAAAAAGATTAGTGTTACAGAGAGGAAAAATATTTATCTATAATTTTCGTTAAGTAAAATGGAGAATGCAATTTACAGCTTAACACTTGGGTCCAACACCCTTAATTTTTTTTACTGCACGCGGGAAAAGGAGGAACAGCAATAATATATTTAAACGTGAGATATGTATAAGTGTACTTAAAATCTCACTTACTTTTACATGAAGGTACATACATGTAAGAATTACATTCATACATATTACTTACATAAATACATAAATATTAGATGATCTGAAATTTGCAATAACTACCAAAATTTATCCCAAATGTAACACAATTTTCATATTTAGATTAAAACTAATTCAAAAGTAAAAAACTTAATTAATCAGAAATTCTGATTATTATTTAACACATTAATTATCTGTAAGTTAAATAATTTTATAAAAGTTGATAAATAATTATATTATTATTTACAATAAAAATTTATAAAAATGGGATCAGTCAGATATAATAATTTTGTTATTTTTAATAATAATTGGTTTATAAAAGAGAAATTTAACGTGATTATTAAAGAATCCGTTATAAATTCAATCTCAATTCGTATAAAATTTATAAGTTATTCACCATAATGTTAATGATAACAGAATTTAAAATAGAATTACCTATATAAAAATTCACATAAAGGAATTTCACGTGGATTTTTTTTTATCTGATGGTGTAACTATAATAATATAGTAATTACTTTTTTATATATAATTAAACTTAATTATCTTTAGCTATCTTAAATGCTCTTTAAATGTTACCAACAAATAAATAGTCAAAGACTACTCTGCACATATAAAAACGAGTTCTAAATTAATCTATTGCTAAATTAAACTAGTACTTAATTTATTTATTATATAATTTATCCTTAACACGTATTCTATTTTCATTTATTGATTAAAATACCTTTATGATGTTTTTAAAAGCAATTCTAAAGACAATACAAGTATTAGCTAAAATTTTCACTTTTCTCTTTATTTTTTTTCAGCTGAATGTGCAAACTAGAATTCTATTAAACTAGCTGTGATTCGGGTTTTTTCCTTTGCTCATTTGATGAGCACTTTGCTTGCTCATAGAGGAAGCATTAATAGTTTTTATTCATTCATTAAATTTTTAATTTCTCATTATTGAAGTCAGAATAACTTGTATTTTATTCAGGAATATATTTCTCAATAAAATATAATAAAAATATATCAATTAATTCGTTTAGACGGAAAGAATCATTCTTTTTCTTACATCAGCTTTGAAGTATGATAATTTTTAAAATTACAGATCAAAAACCAATTTGGCAAAAATTATAAAAGTACGACATCCAACAACACACACACCTGAAATTTTTTTACATTCACCTTAAATTTTATTGAATTCGCCTTGATTCTTTTAAGTTCTTTTGATACCCTCAGAATTCTTTCAGATGACTGTTAGAACATAATATTACTCATTTACCGTGTAAATGAGAACCGTCCAATTAAATTATTTTTTTAAAAAACTTTCAAAATCGTCACCACTGCAGGGCTTTCTCTATCAAAAAGTAAAAGCATTAAATTGGACTTAAAACAAAACTAAATATGAGAAAAACCTGCGTATAAATAATCGATTTTGTATCACTCTTCCATTTTCTCTGGGAAAGTTACAAGAAGATGTATCGGGGCAAGAAAAACTTAATAAAAAAAGTTTTTAGACATTGAGGTTCCACATTCGGAACTTTCTCTAAGAGATTGTATTTCGTTCTTTTTCGGAAATGAGAGAAGAGAAAGGAAAACGAGTGTGAAAGGGTATCTTAATTCACTTTCGAAGAAAGTTCCAACGATAAATAATTAAGCCCCAAGTCACTTTTTAATCAATTATTTCAACTTCTTATGATAAAAAGGCCAATAAGATTTAAAAAAAGGGCCAATGAGAAGAGAATAGCCGTTCAATTCGACAAGGATTATTTCTTTTCAATGAGAATGTCAACTAATGTTTGGTCTTGAGAAGATGCTTCCAAAGGTCTGTGATTAGTGGAACGTCTTGGAAGCTGTCAGCCCGAAGCTACGAACACATCAGGTCCACCGAGCGAGATTCTCCCCAGGCGTTTTGCACTGTAAATCCTGGCGAGGGTCTTGGCACCACATGATGAGATGAAGTGGATGATGCTGCGTACCTCAAAGTTGTCATGGGAATACTATTTGTGCAATTTTTCTTCTCCAGTTTCTTCGCCTCCACAGAAGCTGTATCATCTTCAAAACACACCTGTAAATAGAAGCATCAATCTTAAAGACAAATTCTTCTACCATAAACTTGATGTTAGATATATGTAATATATCTAATGAGATTTTCTATTAAAATTTTGTGTTTTCTATTAGAATTTTGTATTTTCTATTAGAAATTTGTATTTTCTATTAGAATTTTTTGTTTTTAATCTGAAAATTTCAAGCTGGAGGTTGAAAATACGGAAAACATGAACTCGGGTTTTGCCGATTCCAATGCATGGTAGCTGTCCATGCAAATATATATATTTACATGCGTATAGACAATTTCCACTCACCCATGAATTCTCCTGCGGTTTAACATTGTTGGAAAGATCAATGAGCAAATTTTTCTGTGAATCTTTAACGCTGTTTTTCAGCTCATTTTGGTCATTTTGCTTTTCTTTCACCTTGTTCTCCTTTAGAGCCTTATCCTGGAATTCTAGAATCAAAATAGAGAATGGAGAATGAACATTGTGTCTGACTAAAGATGGTTATATCTACTTGACCCCCTTCTGCTTCCATTTTGCATGTAGTTTTATCTGTTCTAAAAAGATGATCGAGTCGAAGTTGAAATATCGTAAATAATATTTAAATATTATTTTATTTAAATATTCCGCACTCCTGATTCGTCGTGTCGTCGTGTAAGTATCGATAGTAGGATTTAAATAAGGAATTAAAAAATTTATAAGGAATTTTATTGAGAAATTTCAAAAGCTTTTTATGATTTTGAAAATATTTTATAGAATTTACAAAGATTTCGAAGGTTTTCATCAAATTTTAAGGGTTTTTAAACCGCTGTAAATTTTTAAATGGTTTTAAAGAAATTTTTCGATTTTTAGAAGATGTGTAGTTTTTATGGATTTGATAGAGTTTTATGAGATTTGTAATAATATACATAAAAGTATTTCAAGAGATTTTTAAAAGATTTTGTGAAATTTTAAAGGATTTCATGGAATTTGATAAGATTTCTAATGATTTCAAAGGATTCTAACTGTAAAGGGATTTCAAGAGGGTTTCTAAGAAATTTTTAGAGATTTTCATCAACTTTAACGTGGATTTCAAAAGATTTGTGATTTCAAAAATTTTTGTAAAATTTTAAGAGATTTCAGAATATTTTGTGAAATTTTTAAGGAGTTCATGCAATTTTAAGAAATTTTAAAGAATTTTAAGGGATTCTAAATATTTTTAAATTATGAGGATTTTTAAAAGATTTAAAAAAAAATTTTAAAGATTACGACGAATTCAAGCGATTTTTAAGGTTTTTATGAACTTTTGATGAATTTAAAACGGTTTGAAGGAGTTTCAGAGGATTTGAAGGAATTAACAATTTTTATTTAAATATACAAATTTTTATTTTATAGGATTTCTAAAAATACCGAGGAATTTTATGTAATTTTTCGATATTTCTAATAATTTTAAAGGGTTTCAAGCCATGTTTCTGCTTTTTAAAAGATTTTGTGAAATTTTAAAGGATTTCATGGAATTTGATGAAATCTTTAATGATTTTATGAAATTTTAACAGTTGAGAAATTTTCAAAAGTTGCTAGAAATTTGTAGAGATTTATGTGCATTTTTAACGATTTTTAAGTGATTTTTACGAAATTCAAGATATTTTTAAGATATTAAAATGATTTTGCAGAATTTTGTATGAGATTTTAGGATATTTCGTGAAATTTTTCGGGATTTTAAAAGCTTTGTAAGAGTTTTATGAGGTTTTAAGGAATTTGAAATATTATCCTGAACTTTTAAGGAATTTTTTGAGGTGTCTAATAATTTTAAGTGATTTCGAGAGACTTTTCTGATATTTAAATGATTTTGTGAGCATTTTAAAGGATTTCAGGTAATTTGATAAGAATTCTATATAATATTTTTAAGGGATATAAAAGATATAAAGAGTTTTTAAATGTCACCGTAAAATTTTAAGAATTTTAAGAGATTTTAAAGTTTGTCATGGAATTTCAAACGGTTTGTAAGAATTTTTATAGAAATTTTCATAAATTTTATCGTGAATTTCAGAAGATTTATGAGTTTGAAAATTATTCTAGAATGTTTAAGAATTTCAAGAAGATTCTGAAAATTTGAAGAGATTTTCACGAATTTTAAGCGATTTCACAGGCTTTCAAAGATTTTTTTTTGTTGAATTTTTAGAAATTTTCACGAATTTTAACATAGATTTTAAGAGATTACATAAATAAAATATAATAAACGTATATTGAAAAACAAGGTTCTTGTTGACGTAAACACACTAATGGTAAATGTTTATTTTGATTGTATTATATTCTACCTCACATAAACACAGTCAACCCTAATCAACAGTACAAATACCAGATACGACCCGGTAATTGCAAATAATAGATGGGATGAGTCTGTTTATTCATTTAACGTTGTTGATACATTCAAAATCATTCTCTGCCAATCACTTCGGTAATTAACGTAATTTACAACCACTGTGATATTTTTCAATAAAAATTTTGTATCATCGTTGTAAATTATATGTATCATAATAAAATTTGGATTTATGAAAGTATCCTATTCGAAAAAGTCCACCAGCCATAAAATACATATTATACTAGAAAAATTACTTTATCATCTCATGTTTCCAACATTCAGTATTCAAATTTATCTCGCCAACAATACGAGGCGTAATAATAATATCATACCATCTCTGCATATAATCCCACATGATTCATGCATGCAGACCCAGAATTTGAATAAAAAAAACTTCTCCATTCGCTTTGAGAGTCCATTCTACCTTTCTTCACGAGAGCAATGAATTATCACCTGGGATCATCAGCAAAAACAGCATTTTCCCGTGGAAATGAACTTTTAAAGAGAAGAGCCAGATTACATCAAATTGTGAAAAATTTTTATGAGTTTTAAGGATTTTGACGAGTTTTCATGGGATTTTAAATAATTTTAGAGGAAATTTAAAGAGATTTTGCGAAATTTTTTTGAGATTGACAATAAGATTTTTTGCGAAAGTTATTGGAATTTTATTATAAATCGGAAATTTGAAAGTTCAGTAATTTCGTACTTTTGTTATTAAACATTTTTGATTTTTTTTGGCATACATAAGAAAATAAATTTATAAGCCAGTCTAAGTTTTACTAAAGCATCAGAGAGCATAAATAGATAAAGCTGCGTTTAGTCAGCCATCGATTATCTTTCTTTTACATTCAAATTTGTTTTTAATCATTATTATTATTCTATATTACAATAATAAACTTACCGATTACATTTTCTGTGAGTGAAGGGCTTTTATCCTGAGAATGATGAATTCTGGGATCAGCCTGTGACAATTGCCACGCCTCATAGGCTGTATTGAAAGCTTGAGCCACGGTTAACGTTACTGTCTGTGCCATTTTTCTCTTGGGGCATAAAAAAGCGTGACACTCCATAGTTTCATTGACATTCGTAGCGATAAATGCAAATACGTGATCGTGAGTTGCATCCGCCGAACAGTACGAAATTCTACAATTAAAAGCATTTTCAAATTCCACTTTGTAAAGACTGGTGAAGTTCTATTTTTAAATGGGTATTTAATTATCTTTCCATTCCATTTAATTGTAAATCTTACCTGTATATAGAAACTTGAAGTTGATCTTCCTCGCTCGCAAAGTCAGTCATTCTAATCCCCCTTAAACTCACAGCCAGAAAGACCCTCTGCAATTTTTTGCCACTAGCTTTCGCCTGAAATATGATCGTGATTTTTTTCAGAATTCATTTTTCACTATATTTCTGGTGAAAGTATATATAAAAGAAAGAAAGTATTGGATATTCAAACTTGACAGTCAAAAAATTGAATTACAATTTAGAATTTATAGTTTCGCCAACTTTACCTTTGCAATAATGAGTATTTTTTATTAAAACTAGGTAATTTACCTCCGTTTCATGTAAAAATAGGTAAATGGCCTAGTTTTCGTGAAAAATTCGTTTTTCTCCGTGTGTAACATGTTATACTTATTTTTAATAAGCTATAATGGGAATTTAAAATCAAATGGAATAGGTGATATTATTTATGTTTATGATACTTGAGTTCAATTTGCTGCAGATGCTATTTTACTAACATGATTATTTCGAACAGTCGACAAGTAGAAATTTGTACAAACATTATTCCCTCAATGGCGTACTCTAAGTTACTAATTCGGTCTAATTAACCTTATTCCAGTCAAACAAAAGGCTTTTCCGCATGCAAACTCAAGAAGAGCTCTTATGGTTTCCAATATCCTGACTAGGAACTAGCAATAGGGGACTTCTTCAAATAATTAGATTGTATTATTAGAGGCTATACATACTCTACGAAGCAACTTTTAGAGAGAGAGAGAGAGAAAGAAAGAATACAAATTTTACGATCTTTATATGGGAGGGGAGGAGGTAAGTCGATACTTTTACGTCATTTTTTTACAAGTTAGACGTGAAGGAGAGATAAAAAAAATGGAGAAAAAGTGATACGTTAGAACGGCTCATTTGTCAATATCCAAACCTTTCACCATATTAGGTATACTTTTTAGGACTTTATATCAAATTGTACATATAAAAGGAGAAAAAAAATGTAAAACGATATTTCTACACCGAAAAAAGAAAATGTCTGGATTTATCATACACTGTTAGAAATATATTGAAAATTTAACCATTTTTCATTTACCATGATTGAAAATTCAATTATTTTATTGAAAATTCAACAACTTTTGATTGAATATTCAACTATTTTGTTGAAAATTCAACTACTTTTGATTGAATATTCATTCAGCTATACGGTAATTGTAAAAAACTTCAACTAAAGAAATTGAAGTTTTTTTTTACAGTCTATTCTAAAAAGATGATTGAGTCGAAGTCGAAATATCGTAACGCCTATTCCGCACTCCTGATTCGTCGTGTAAGTATCGATAGTGATTTTCGACAATCGATACTTGCCGAATCGTAAATTATATACGTGAATTTAATTTGAAATTTTTGAATTTGCTTTCGTTAATAATCATTTTGTCACGAGTCTAAACTTGAAATACATTGAAAATCTGGGAATTTTAAGGAAATTTTATGGAATTTTTAAAGATTTTATGGGAGATAATGAGATTTTAAATGTTATCATACAATTTTAAAGAATTTCAAGAAGTTCTTGGGAATTTTTAGAATTTTTGACGACTTTGATCAGATTTTAATCGGACTTCAAGGTACTTTTATGACTTTTAAAATATGTATTTCTGGGATTTAAATAAAGAATTAAAAATTTTATAGGGAGTTTTATTGAGGAATTTCAAAAGCTTTTTATGATTTATAAAAGATTTCGAAGGTTTTCGTCAAATTTTAAGAGTTTTCAAGAAATTTTTCAATTTCTAAAAGATGTTGTGGAATTTTTATTGGTTTGATGGAGTTTTATGAGATTTCTAATAATTTACATAAAAGTATTTCGAGAGATTTTTCTGATTTTGAAGGTTTTTATGAGCATTTTAAACAATTTTTAAGTAATTTGTACGAAATTCAAGAGATTTTTAGGATAATAAAAAAGATATTGTAAAATTTTATGGAATTTTAAAAGCTTTGTAAGAGTTTTATGATGTTTTAATGAATTTGAAATATTATCCTGACATTTTAACTAATTTTATGAGATTTCTAATAATTGTAATTCATTTCAAGAAATTTTTCTGATATTTAAATGAGTTTGTGAGAATTTTAAAGGATTTCATGGAATTTGATAAGATTTCTATGTACTATTTTTAAGGGATATAAAATTGTCATGGAATTTCAAAAGGTTTCTAGGAATTTTTAGACATTTTCATGAATTTTAAGCAATTTCGCAGGTTTTCAAAGGTTTCTTGCAATATTTAGAGATTTTTACGAAGTTTATTATAGATTTTAAGAGATTAGAGAAATATAATATAATAAATTATAGAATATTGAAAGAGAATGTAAATACGCGCGCGAAGCGCGCGTTCGTTCTTGTGTATTAAAAATGTTCAACTTACACTCTGAACGCATTTTTCCTATTTTGGTAAGTTTTACTATTTCAAATTGTAAATTTTGAACGAGAAAAGCAGACTTTACAATTTTCTTAGAAAAAATTACCATTCGAAATAGTAAAACTTACTAAATTTCAGGAAAAATGCGTTCAGAGCGCAAGTTCATTATTTTAAACGGTAAATTCAACTATTTTTTTTTTCGTGTATTTTAATCTTGAGATAAGTTTCTCACCATTGTGATAACGGTTTTTATCGCTTCAGCTGTGGCTTCTTCATTAGAGGGTGTTTCCACAAGGGTGCTTCCCAAATATTTCAGGACGAATTTCGCCTCTGAAGTATCGTCAGAATCCTCATGTCCTGCACCTGAGACTCCTTCATGGGCCAATGCCCACTCCTCACAAAGTTCTGAAAGTGATTAACACAAATGTTAATAAATTCGAAACCCTTTGAAATCCGTAAAATTGGCTAAGTTTCTACAAATCCTGTAAAATCCTCTGAAATTCAAAGAATTGAAATACAGAATCCTATATTATTATTATTATTATTATTATTATTATTATTATTATTATTATCCCTATAGTCTTCTATACACTCAGAAAAAAGTTTGTTTAAATCAAACAAATTATCACTTTGATATGGGGTCAATCATATGTTTGTTTGATCCAAATAAATTTTTTATTTGTTTTTATTTATTTCAATTGAAAAAATATTTCATTTAAATAAATTTTTTGTTTAAATTAAATAAATTTCTTGTTTAACAGTTGAAAAAAAAATAAATGAATAATTTTTTTCCAAAAAAAAAGAGAAAAAATGAAACCGATCTATATTAAGTTTCATTTATCTAATACATACTCTATAACTAATGAAAAATTGGTTTCTTCGATATTGCGAAATTCGCGGCGACCAGGAGTCGAACGCAAGACGCGCGGGAAGAGCTTTGATACTTTTATTTTTTCACATCTCTAAAAGTTTATTCACATTATATTTTTTGTTTGAATTAAACAAATACTTTGTTTAAAATAAAAATATATACTTCACATATTATTTGTTTCAAATTAAACAAATTTTTTATTTAAATTAAACATATATTGACATTATACCAAACAAATTATATATTTCAATCAAGAAAGTGAATATTCTTCATTTATTAATTTTAAATAAATGTTTTGTTAATTGAAGTAAAAAATTTATTTCGTTCAATTATCTGACTTTAAACAAATTTTTTTGTTTAATTTAAATAAACTTTTTTTGAGTGTATATAGAAGACTAGTGATAATCTTCTGATAATCAAGAGACTGATTCATGATATAATGCGCTTCAGTATAATTCATTCAGTAATAAGTAAAAAATTACTTTAGACTTATTAGAGAATTAAGAAATTTTACTCCTCATTACCGTTATCTGCTTTTATACATCGGCTTCAGGTTACTGAGAAGAGAACGAAAGAAAGTTTCTGGTTTATCTTGATGTGGGAGGAAAATGAGGGAAAACTAATTTCCAGGATATATCAACTCTATATGCATAACTATATTTATATATAGATATAGATTATAAACAAATAAACAGATAAATAGTTAGATATATATCTAAATAGATATAACATAGATGTTTTGCTCAATTCCATTTTTATAGAATTCTCTAAAGTAAAGCTTTCCACCAAAGAAATTATTCAGTTCAATAATTCCCATTGTATTTAGTGTAACAATAAAGTTGATGAATTTTATATGAAGATGAAAATGGAACTGAAATTTTGTGGTTCGCAAACATAACTATAGTAAAAGTATACGGAAAAGAGGTTGGCCGAAGTCACATTACCCGGCAGACATATAGCCAGGAACTATAAGCTTTCTTTTTCCTATATATATATATATATATATATATATATGTATATTTTTTTTCTTTCTCTTTATTTTCTTTTCCCATTTCGTGGTATATATATTGTATATCTCGGGTTAAATAAACCTACACAGGTTTGAAAAAGCCAAAAAAATGGTAAAAGGCAATTTCATTCATTAATTTAATTCAGTTTCATAATAAAGTTGATATAAAGGAACTGAAATTCACAAATTTAATATGTATATACAAATATTTTATCTCCCTAAACATTGATAATCATTCTCAACTTCTTAGGCTACCCCCAGAAAAAAAGTTTTTTTGATTCAAAGATATTTTTTAGTTGGCTCTGAGGCAAATATACGTTTATTTGATTTAAACAAACTTTTTCTCTGAGTGTATTTTTTCGAATTCTAGAAATCGAAAAACGTTTTTTCTGACATAAAAGCGTCGTAAAAGAAAAACTATTCAATAAAAATGCTAATACTAAAAAGGAAATATTTCTTTTTTTCCTCTTAAATCACTTTTTACGAAACTGTAATGATATTGCTCTAACCCGAGATGTGTGCTCCTAAATAAACACTTTATTGAATTTTCAAGAGAGCATTTTTTGGGAAAGTCTGCGAAAAACATTCCCTACAACCCGATATCCTTATTTTCGTCATTTATCTTACTTCTGTCTGTTTTCTATCGCCCGTCGATGCCTTGTACTGATGGAATTTCCGGGTGCGATATTGGTTTCCCACATGCTCAAATAACACGTGCGTTGGCATAAATTTACTGCACGACAAGACTCCCCCGCATGAAAACATCCACAGACGAGTTTTGCACATATGCTCCTCGTATATTTTGCCATAACGGTTGATATCTTATTTAAAAAATATGATATATAAAGTGATGAAAGGTCAATTTTTTTATCGAATTCGATTCGATGCTTTCGGACTTCCACACGTTTTTATATTTATGGCCGTTTCCACTTTTATGAGAGGCTTATATCCGTTCGAAAACACTTCCCTTCGGTTCGTGAAAATTGTATATTTTTTGCGTGAAAAGGTAATTTTTTCTATAAAAACGTATGAGAAAAAATAATTGAAAAAAATTGAAACTTTAATCCAACAAATAAATTTGCGTAAACGTACATAAAAGAATATTAGGTATATATATTTTGTACAATACACATCCATAAAATTCTTTTTCAATTGATTTATTAAAAATATTATTATAAATTATTACTTAATATTGATTTATTAGAGAAATGGAGGCTGACGTGTATGGGGAAGACGTCGGACGGTACGATACAGACTCTGGCCATTTTCTCCATACTGCTCTAAAGTTAAAATTCGAGTACTGTAATCATAAATTATCGTAAGCGGCTTATTTGAAATTGAAGTATAATCATGGTCATCTGGCAATGAAAAAACTTGATCAATTCTCATAGGGATAACACGATGCAGTATTCTTCGTGATGGTTGAGAAGTTTGATTTTCATTTTGTCGAGAACTTCCTGAACTTAATTCTGTAAGAATAAGAAAGTGGAAGTGTCAAGTTTTTTGTATATTGGAACAATATCTTCTTGTCATTTTCACAATTTAATAATTAGTCATTACTTGGCAGTTAGCTAATATTTCAAGTAATTAATCCAATTAATTTCAATAATACCAATTTTTTCACACTCAGAAAAAAGTTTGTTCGAATCAAACGAATTTTGTTTAATTCAAAGATATTTTTTCTTGACCCTATATCAATGATACGTTTGTTTCATTCAAACAAACATTTTTCTGAGTGCAATGTAAATAATAAAATACCAAAAAAACTATATTATATTATTTATACTATATTATTATATTATTTTATTATTAGGTATATTATTATACTTACGAATAGAATTCAGTAAAAATACGAATGCAAGAAATAGACTGGCAATAACGACCTTCATTTTTCTTCAGATATATCTAAAGAATATTTCTGAAGAATTTTCTTAACTGTTAACTATTTTTTATATTTCTATATACTAATCACGCGATCCGTTTACTTAAATTCTTAAGTACACACAGGAAGGAGGAGTAGTATTTACTTTAGTTTCTAAACTGTTCTAGTTCAAATTGGTTTATTTATGAACGTAATAATTAAAAATGATAAATTTTACGATTTAATTGTGTGCTTGATTACGTGGAACGATTTGAAAAAAAAAACAAGCGATTCAAGCAATTCCAGTGATTAATCAGTAAAAATATAGATGAATAGGTGAACGACCTGTGATGGCTGCTCGTTTCAAAATTATTTTTTGATTTTACAAAGCAGTTTTAATAAAATTCCTGAAAGGGTGGAACTACCATTTGAGACCCCATTTGCCCTTCATATCTCTTGTTAGAGTATATACGTAATTAGATCACAGCTGTGAGGGAAGTCTGCTTAATTGAAGTAGCGCTGACATTTACGAGAAATTGAAGGTAACGAAAAGTTCGAACATGGGGCGAAGTCTCGAGAAATGAGAAATGACTTTCTTATTAGTCTCTCATTTCGTTATTTCGCAAGAATGAACTTTATCTGCTTTTGACAAGTAATCGTAGGCAGATAATAATAAATTAAATATATATATATATATATATATA
>UCOH01009968.1:0-30407 GCA_900474275.1 Synergus japonicus
AATCTAAGACACGAATATCTTTAATATTATTAACTGTTTTTCTGTGAAAAAAATAGTATCAAATCTATACTGTCAAATGAAGAAGAACTCCTAAGTTGCATCTATGTCTCGAGTAATAATCAAGGATGTTGTACTTGATGTTCACCTGGAAATCAATATTTATTGTGAAATATATGTATTATATGTATATTGAATGTAAAAAAGAGATACTTGAAGAAAATAAATGAGTTATCTGAGATAAATCTAAGACACGAATATCTTTAATATTATTAACTGTTTTTCTGTGAAAAAAATAGTATCAAATCTATACTGTCAAATGAAGAAGAACTCCTAAGTTGCATCTATGTCTCGAGTAATAATCAAGGATGTTGTACTTGATGTTCACCTGGAAATCAATATTTATTGTGAAATATATGTATTATATGTATATTGAATGTAAAAAAGAGATACTTGAAGAAAATAAATGAGTTATCTGAGATAAATCTAAGACACGAATATCTTTAATATTATTAACTGTTTTTCTGTGAAAAAAATAGTATCAAATCTATACTGTCAAATGAAGAAGAACTCCTAAGTTGCATCTATGTCTCGAGTAATAATCAAGGATGTTGTACTTGATGTTCACCTGGAAATCAATATTTATTGTGAAATATATGTATTATATGTATATTGAATGTAAAAAAGAGATACTTGAAGAAAATAAATGAGTTATCTGAGATAAATCTAAGACACGAATATCTTTAATATTATTAACTGTTTTTCTGTGAAAAAAATAGTATCAAATCTATACTGTCAAATGAAGAAGAACTCCTAAGTTGCATCTATGTCTCGAGTAATAATCAAGGATGTTGTACTTGATGTTCACCTGGAAATCAATATTTATTGTGAAATATATGTATTATATGTATATTGAATGTAAAAAAGAGATACTTGAAGAAAATAAATGAGTTATCTGAGATAAATCTAAGACACGAATATCTTTAATATTATTAACTGTTTTTCTGTGAAAAAAATAGTATCAAATCTATACTGTCAAATGAAGAAGAACTCCTAAGTTGCATCTATGTCTCGAGTAATAATCAAGGATGTTGTACTTGATGTTCACCTGGAAATCAATATTTATTGTGAAATATATGTATTATATGTATATTGAATGTAAAAAAGAGATACTTGAAGAAAATAAATGAGTTATCTGAGATAAATCTAAGACACGAATATCTTTAATATTATTAACTGTTTTTCTGTGAAAAAAATAGTATCAAATCTATACTGTCAAATGAAGAAGAACTCCTAAGTTGCATCTATGTCTCGAGTAATAATCAAGGATGTTGTACTTGATGTTCACCTGGAAATCAATATTTATTGTGAAATATATGTATTATATGTATATTGAATGTAAAAAAGAGATACTTGAAGAAAATAAATGAGTTATCTGAGATAAATCTAAGACACGAATATCTTTAATATTATTAACTGTTTTTCTGTGAAAAAAATAGTATCAAATCTATACTGTCAAATGAAGAAGAACTCCTAAGTTGCATCTATGTCTCGAGTAATAATCAAGGATGTTGTACTTGATGTTCACCTGGAAATCAATATTTATTGTGAAATATATGTATTATATGTATATTGAATGTAAAAAAGAGATACTTGAAGAAAATAAATGAGTTATCTGAGATAAATCTAAGACACGAATATCTTTAATATTATTAACTGTTTTTCTGTGAAAAAAATAGTATCAAATCTATACTGTCAAATGAAGAAGAACTCCTAAGTTGCATCTATGTCTCGAGTAATAATCAAGGATGTTGTACTTGATGTTCACCTGGAAATCAATATTTATTGTGAAATATATGTATTATATGTATATTGAATGTAAAAAAGAGATACTTGAAGAAAATAAATGAGTTATCTGAAAAAAGACATCAAAACAAGTTTATAACTAAAAATATGTCAATTATAAAAAGAATAATAACGTATAGAACTTTAATAAATTAAAAAAACGAAGATTTTATGTTCAAAGAAGATATTCGGTTTGGGCTGGTAGCGATTCTTCGGCCACTGGCATTAAAGTCGCGACCCATTCCGATTTTTCATTTTGGTTGCAGCTGTCGGTAGTGGACAAGAAGTTAGACCAGCTGGCATCGACTTACATGCCACCAGCGCGCGGAGAATCAGTGTAAAATCCTGAAACCGTATACCGTCGAAAGCCGATCCTTGATAATTGATGCTGACATAATATTAATATTAATATTAATTTGTTTTACATCTTTCGCAGCGAATTAAAAACAGGTACTTCAGAATCAATTTGGAATTTAATCTCGTTTTAGTTTTCGATTAATTGCAACAGATGTAAAATTGAAGGTGATCACTGTCAATATAATGGAAAGATAGGTAAGAAATTTTATGAGAAAAGAAAGTTTAGAAATGTGAAATGAAGTGAAGTGAAGGGGAGTGAAATGAAGGATGATGAAAATGAAATGGGAATGAGAAGGAGAAATATAAGAAGAAACAGCACAAATTGGAAAACATATGAAATATTATAAGAAGAGGAGGTTGATGATGAGCTAGAAGTGATGAAAGAGAGATGAAACATGAAGAGGACGTGTTGGTGTTAAAGGGGTAGGAGGAGAGTATAAGGCAGATGAGGAGTGGAAAACAACCAGATTTTTAAATGAGGAATGTAAGAATAGAAAGAGGAAAATAGAAAAAAGATACAAGAGACCATAAAGAGGGATCTTTAAAAATGATGATGAATGACAGACTAAAAATATATATTTTACGAGTTTAAAGCTTAACACTAAAGTTGAGGATAAAATGATGGTAAATATAAAAGACTAGCAAGAATGCGTATATTGAGCGAGACGTGTGAAGCAAGTAAACAGGATCGGGTAGAAATGGCTAAAGCCAGCCAGTTGAAGGTGAAGGGAGGCAGACGGGTGACTACGTGCGCTCTAGGGACAGGTTCGTTTGCGAAAAACTTCAATTTGTCTCGCACGTTGCGTGTATCGTACGAGAATCTGCCGGCAATGGCTAATATGCATGTAGGATCGTTTTATACACAAGCAGATGCGTATGCGTTCCTGCGATGCTTTAACGATGAAAATAAGCACTTTATAGCGCGCGAGTAATCGATTCTCTTGTCGATATCAGCAGCAGGTTTCTCTTTCTTCACTTGAAGATCCTGACTTCGCCGATCTCGATTATTCTCTTTGTCGAACAACCTTTTGAGATTATCGTAAAGAAGCATCGGACGAAATACTTTCACGAGATAAACTACAAGATGAATGCCGAGGCTCTGCGAATGAAAAATGAAGGCAAGACAAAGTAAAATAAATGGGAGGAAAAATGAAGCTTGTTGCTGGAAAGGATCTTGAACATATATAAAATGGTATTACGATTCTATTATGGAGGAGTAATAATTATTCTACTTTATGCGCCATTTCAGTCTCTCTGATCTTTACTTATATATTTACCTAACAAAGTTGAACATCGAAATACACAATGTGTCTTAAAGTATCATGTGTGGGCGTAGAAGTATTATGGGATTCATTACTCATGGTTGCTTACCGTTATATGGCGAAAAAACACAATATTAAGAAACTAAACGTGAAAGGGTATGACGTAAAGTAAATTAGGTATTCAGGTATAATATTATGTATTTGATTTTTATAGGAATTTCATTTTCATCAATCAATCGCTTCTAAATAATTCCTCTATAATGCAACTGATAGAGAACAGATAGAATGCGGTTTGCATAGTTTTCCTAGATTGCCTGAGGCGTCGATTAACCAAAAACCGGCCCTAATATATACTTTCACTCGTAAATCGAGCTAATTAAGCGAAGCATATGAATAAGAAATGGTAAGTTATAATGCGAAATGTTCACATCTAATTGTCAGTCAGCTCGCAGGTAGAATTGGTTGGCATCATCAAGATTCCGGTTTTCTTAGATGAAAAGTACCCGCCGAGAATGATGATTTCCGGTGGCGTCTCTTTCTTACATGGCGTCGGAATAGTCGCTGCCTAGAAACAATCATGTATTCCGTCTGCATTGTACCAATTCCAGTTTACCGGTCGGCCGGAAAAAAAGCTTTTTGTCGAACCGCGCGAGCCGGGTTCATTCATGAAGGGGTTCTTGCTCACTTCGAGTCACGTGAACGATCAACGAACGAACAAGGAACTCCGTGCGGAGCACATGTGTATCGAAACCCGACGCGTATCGATGCCGATGAACGAGCAGGAATGTCACTAACGATTAATTGCACGAATTGCATAATTGCCAGCAACGAGGTGCATCTTAATCGCACACTCGCGCCAGAGAACGTATTTCTGACCCTTGTTACGAGATTTTTAAACAAGGCGCGCGTACCTTTTCCGTGGTGGCGCCACAACTTTAATTAATGCCACTTTTTCTTACTTGTCAGCTACCTGTAATTTTAATGTGATTTATATGCTTAATTCCTTATTTACATGCCAAACATTTTTATTTTTATTCTGCACATTTGACAATTAAATACTTTTAGACCATCAGACTCTCTCTTTATTTTTTGTTCCGACAAAAAATTATTGTACAAAAAGTTATTGTACATAACTTAAAAATCTTTTTTTGCTGTATCTTCGAAAATAAAATCCCAAAGACAAAGAACTGAGAGATCTGCCCATACAATATACAGTAGAAGTACTAATATACTTTATTTAAGGAAGAGGAAAGAATATTTGGAAGTCTTTGTGTAGTCAGTAGTGTGGAAGCAGCTGGACGTCGCATATCGAGCGCATCTGGATGATTATACGAAAGCGAAGAGCCCCGGTCCGTGTAATAATTACAGAAAGTGCCAAGGGCCCTTGCTGCAAAATTTTCTCTTATTGTCCCATCGTCCAGTGAGGACTTTTTGCAGCCGATTCGTCGTTCAGCAGGGCGCGCACAATGACTGCAGGTTTCCTAATACGGGCTCGGTCGGAGCCCACGTTGAAAAAAAGAAGAATTTTGGCGACCAAAAGGGCCTGGGAAGGCACGTAGCGCGTTAGACGACGCCGAGCAAAAATTTAATAACCAACGCGCACTACCTTCTGCTTGCTTCTCCTGCTGGCTTCCTTCTACACAAACCGCGCCTTGAATCTCCAACCTGCAGTAACTGTCGTCTTGAATTTAATTTGTGGCGTCGTGATTAGACGATGGACCGGCAATTGAGCAACGCACGTGCACATACTTCTTAAGGGTACAATAGAATTGTTCTTGGAATCTCCAAAGATAAATAAAGCACACTTCGCGGCAAATTATACTCTCGCACTGTAGCTTACAACAATTCCAACAACTCATTCTTTATCTTGAAAGATGCGTTGTATCAACTCTGTTAGAAAAATTTAAGATTGCTTATGATTTTCTTGAAATTTCAAGGATAACTTTTGCACTTTTGATTCCGATTCAAAATGGTGGACTGATGCAGTACCTCGAGGTTGATGCATCCTCCAATTTAGCGAGACCAAGTCCAAGTATACTTATGCTGCAGATATCGGTTCGGATAAAAAACCTTCAAGGTGAGCTGGGGATGCGTGAATGGGCGTATGCATGAATGGGACCATCTACGCACTCACAAACACACACACCCTCTCACATTTGAAAGTTGTATGTAGACTTTCGTTCCTCTGGACATGCTCGACCACCCGAGTACATACACATGTGTAAGGAACTTACACTCTCAGAGATCACGTATACCTGTCCTGCAGACGTGATTGCTGGGCCGAATGCACAAGTTGACCACATCAGTGGTATCGCTTCAGCAATCGCGGATCGCTTTATTTTTGCTGAACCCTGGATCATGATTTATTTTCGACAAATAAGGACTTATTCGTTCAAGCGAGAGGTTTAGATCTTCAATAAACAAGCTGAAAGATGTGTTCAATATTTCATATATTTAATATAACAGTACATTTTCATTAAAAGCTATATAAAGAATGATCTCTCTGTACAATGAGCATTCGTGCGAGATGATTCGTATAACATAAAAGTGGGTAGTAGTGGCGTGAAAAATACGAGTCTTCTTGGGACGGCTTCTTGCTTTACAACCATTTTTTTTGCAAGCATGAAATGGCACATTTTTTGACAACTCTTGTCTCGAGCACGATTTCCATTTAATTAACAACAAACAACGAACTGCTCAGCAGAAAATTCGAATATAATTCCTAGTGATCGCCATTTTAATTAAAGTCTCCGCTGTAGAGTATAAATAAGACTAGACTTCGTTAGATTCCGTTAATAATAATATAACGTAGTTTACAAAAGTAATGATAACAACGTTACTTTAAGTATCACTCTCCTTCACCCAAATGCACTGATTCTACTCTTCCCAATTCAAGTCTTCTCGGTTCTCTCAATTCTAATTTCTACAAGTTTCATGAAACTACAAGTTTCGTTTCACCTTCAACTCGTTTTAATTTTAAATTTAAATTTATTTAACAAAGATCAACCGAGAGACACGACCACTCTTTGGTGAACACATTCTCGCGCTTCATATTACACCTATTTACATTCCAGTCTCCCATCTTTGGCACAAAGCTGTATATTCAAATTTACAGGATCATTATTTAATCGATGACAAGGACACGGATTCTTCGACTACACTCACATTTATTAAATCTGTGTGAGCAAGGCGATCCTCGTATGTGTTTAAATGCACTAAAACCTAATTAGTAGCACCATACCATTTGCTCGATTGCATATGATAATAGGCGTCTCACAAGTTATTCAATCTTATTATCTTCGAGTGGGTACAATGCTCACCTATTTTCTCTGCAAAGGAACATATGTTCAATACTAGATTCTTTCATCACTAAGTTATTTCAGTAACCTCCATCTCAATACAAATCTGAATGAAACTATTACACTCGTCAAGGTCCATCACATCATCCCATTTTTTAAGATAATTAAGAAAATTTAATTAATTTAAAATTTAATTTAATTAACAATTCCCATTCAAAAATTTCCATTGGAAATTACAATATTTCTATAAGATATTTATTCAGACGCGAACACCAGGATAAATTGATCCTCTATTTCGCTGTGGATAGTGTGATAAACTTGTGAATGACTGTTGATACTGATGGCAGAATCGATAACGATTTGATTGACATGACATACAACAGGTTCAACAGAAAGTCGCAGAGAATATGGTAGATTGAGCAATTTTCTCTCGCACGACACCCTTCCTAACACAAATAAAGCTGAACACGATTTGTCAAGCATTTACACGGACCATAGAATCCATTCGCGGAATTCACTTGCACTCATTCATAGAACAATGATCACTCGCGACTGGTAACTCAATCAGTCGACTTGGCGTATTGAATCAAGTATCGCTACCTAGATCACTCTATCCGATTTTATTATCCTTCTAACACAACTTAGATCAATCGGAATCACCATCATCTCTATTCCATATCAGTTCTTGAATACTTTTAAATTTGCGCAAGACTGCAGACATCACTTTTTACAAGAAAAAAAAAACAGAAAAAAAACAGTCATTCCCTCGCGAACTTATTCCAGATTGCTTGGAGAAACTCACAGCGAAGCAAAGCGAACTGAAATCAAGAGACGAGAAATCGCAATGATCATTATGACACCATAGTTATTTCCGGTCATTTTTTTCAACGACTGTGGAAATGATATTAAAGCAGAACGGCTATTTGAGAACGCGCAGATTCTTGCAGACAAAATAACAGGTAATGACGTCACTTATGTAAAAGATTGAAAAAGCTTCTCATGAAGATTTAAAGAGGGCTTCGAGCGGAAAGTATATTGATGTACAGGGCGGAGTTGTAGGACTGGAAGGACCAGAAAAAGTAGAAGTGATACATAAGAAATATATGAGATGGTCGATGGGATTAAAGCGAAGGACGTCAAGGTAAGAAGCCAAAAAAGAAGAAAATGAGATCAGAGGCTGGAAAAAGGGCAACTCGATCAGCAGAAAGAGTAAAAGAAGTAGTAAGAAATAAGATAAGGATGGCAGCTTGGATGAAGATAGAAGAAGAGGAAAAGAAGAGGAAAAGAAGAAGAAGAAGAAGAAGAAGAAGAAGAAGAAGAAGAAGAAAAAGTAAATAAGAAAACAAAAAGTTAAGAACATAAAAAGAGTCTGCAAGAATCTCGTATTCCGGATTTCCACTTGAAATTTTGAGTCCTCAATTCTACGTTTTACTAGTCGATCCTAACAAGTACAATCTTGCCTTGAGATGCAAAATTCCAGTCTTACGAACTCTAGGTAAGAGGCAGAGTGCTGGGTTCCTCAAGAAGACTTGATGGAATATCCACCAAACTAGGATGAGGACCCGGTGAGCTAGCTGAAGGATCACTTTCACCATCTTGTTCCGGCACTTCACCATCAGGTCCTCCAGTTACACTTCCTGGAAGATAGTCCTTCCAACTCCTAAACAGGTACCTCGTAAACTTCCTCAACTGACGAAATTTGCAGTAAGTGGCTCCCTCAGCAGACTCCAGTTGTTGGGTCTGTATCAGAAACCCCTTTTCCTTAAAGGTCTGCTCAAGTTTTTCCCTCTGAAGGGACTTCCTCGTCTTCCTTTTCCGCCTTCCATCATCCTGATTCAGAGTCCTCTGACAAGGCGCAACAGGAATCCTCTCGGCAGCTGCGTTCAAGAAAGCACCAGCTGATGATCCGGCTTGACCAGCTGGTTGTTGAAGAGCTTCTCTAGGAAAGAACTCATATCCTCTCATACTTTTGTCCCCAGTTCCACTATAGTACCTAAAATTCCCTCCGGAATCGACCGAGAGGCTCTTTTTCTCCTGGAGACTGGGTTTAGCTCCTCCAGTGAACTTGAACTTGCATATGCTGACCTCAGTCGCAGGATTGTTGTTGTTCTCTGTAGGCATCGGTGGGATGAATATGGCGGATCGCTTGCGCTTCGTCGGTTGGCCCTGTTGATTGCTAGGGGCATTTCTCTTCGGTCTTGGCGACACAGGCGGTGGGACTGGCGCTGATGGAGGAGGAGCTGGAGGCACTGGCGTGGGACAGTTGGATTCGAGCATCGAGTACAAGGACTTCGGAATGATTTTCTGCTCTTTAGTGGAGGTTTCCGTCCGGGGGAAGTTTTTCTCGTTCTGTGCCATTTTCTGGTAGTAAAGGAATTGAGACTGAAGAGCCATTGGATGAATGAAGACACCGGCGTTGGGCCAGTAGACAAAACCAGGATTAGGACTAACTGAATCATTATTGTTGTTGTTGTTATTGTTGTTGTTGTTGCTGATACTGTTGTTGTTATTATTAATGTTAAGAGAGTCTGTTTGCCGCATAGGGTCTGGATAAGAAGTCCCCAGACACTCGATGTCCTCGTTATCACTTGAGGCTTCGCTCTTCAGTTGACCAGACTCGTAGACATTTCCATGCTTTCGCAAAAGCCTAATCTTCAGCTGATTCAAATCCCTGATGCAGAGATTTAATGGTTCGTCTTGTTCCTTAATCGTTTCGACTAGGGCAAGACTTCTACGAGATTCTTGAGTCAGTCTCTTCTCTAGGAGGCTACTGATCCTATTTTGGATGTCAGTTCGTTGGAAGGGAATCTGGGGTTGAGGATCCCTCTCGAGTTTTTCCCTGGGTTTCATCTCCTCGTGCCCGGGTGTGCCAGGAAGAATGGTACCATAGTTCTTATAGATGAGATGACAAATATCAGCTTTTTTTGGCTTCCTACCTCTTCTGGGCTTACTATTGTCTAAAGTGATCTCTCCCATGTAGGGCAGGTCGGAGTACTTCATAGGCGGTCTTGGAGTGGGTTGGGTCTGTTGTTGAGGGTGTTGCTGATGATTGACGTAAGGGTGAGTAGTTGCAGAAGTTATTACTGATCTTCTCGAGTTCCCGAAATGAGTATTACTGAGTTGAGGACTTGAGGGAACTGGACAGAGCTCCTGCTGCATGGCTGCGATTCGTTGGAGCCAACCGTGGACATCAGCTACAGGACTTGGAGTAGATGTGGAAGTTGTGGGAGTTGGACTAGGTGGTGTTGTTTCAGAAACTGGCGTTGGCGATGAATTTAATGCTTCTTGAGCCAGGGCAGCTTCATAGTGGTCCAAATATTCCGGAGGCAGGGCCTGATGGTGAAACTTAAGCTTCCACCTCGACTTTCTGCGTCCTCGACTGTAACATAACAAAAGTGGATCTTCAAAAAAAATTCTAATGTAAGCATCTAGGAAAATTAAAATGCGTTAAGGTGTCGGAAAAATAATAACTAGTAGGTAAAGAGACTTGTAGTCTGTTTGTACGTCTCAAGTCGCCTATTACTGCATTCCAGCCACTCCTTAATTGCAATTTATAATGCAGAGTAACACCTTCGACCGTAGGCAGAATCAGCTCGGACATTTAATGAAATTTAATAACGGTAATCGTCTCGCGGTATTTCAGCCTCATGTATATTTTTCCCCCTCTGTGAACATTTGATCAATAGACTGATCTTGCAACGTGGCTGAACCAGTTTCACTGTATCTATCGCTCTGATTAGCAGCTCCGAGTGACTACGAAAGATATGATATGGCGCAATTCCCGTTGACGACCTCGTTATCGAAGCGACATAATGATTCGTCAATGAGTAAAGGAAAAGATCTGTCAGAGTCGGTTATTCGAAATTATATACTCTTGAAAGTGTCATGTTTTCATCATTCTTTGAACTCACTTCTCGAGGGTAATAAAGATAAATTATCCTTTTTGCGAGCAACTCTCGTTATGGGAGAAAAAACTGATAGAGAACAGGAAGGGATATGAATAAATATAGGAAAAATAGTAGGAATTATGGGAATATTAACCTCGGTCTGCTGGTTCTGCTTGTATTGTCCTGAGGCGATTGTCCTGTTGTGGCATCGTGCACCTGCTGATTTCCTTGCAGTTGGTGGATATGTGTACCATCATCTGAGACTGGCGTTGCTTCCAGTTCAGCTTGAGATCTGCAAGGAATAAATAATAAATAATGTATGCAATCTGCATTCCAATCACAAAAATTAATGTCCTAAAAACAAAGAGACTGCAGAGTTAATATTCTCCACGAAGTTTACGGATGACGAAGGAATTTCCAACTTAGTAAAAATTTAAAAGCACGCGGTCTTGCATGAGTCGACGAATGCATCTTCTTTTACATCCTCTTTTTCCTCCCTACTGCTTTTGTAATATTGAGCGTCGTGAATCAGGAGTTATACATTCCACGGCGATCTCTAATGAACTACCTGGATACGGCGAACCTTTATGATTAATGTAAGGAATCTATAAAAAATGGAGACCAGTCCAAGAAGGAAGATCCGGGCTTTCAATTTAAGTTTATAAACAAAATAAAAGCTTCGAGGCCAAACGCTTCAGTGAACAAATTTAATTTCGAAGGTCTCTCAGTCGTTAGCTTTAACAACGTGGTTGCTGTTGCGAAAGTGCAAATGATGAACGACGTCGAAGAGCTGGGATTCACCGGAGGGAATGTGTGAAAAGTGAAAACAAGTGAGTCCAAATTGCAAATTGCTTATGAAATTAGCAACTTTGGATTTATTTTCGGGCATGTATTGAGTGAATTAATTTTTCTTTACATCAAGTTCCTTACCCTAAATTATGGGATTCACGTCCCCGTTCCTCCTCTTCCTGAGGTTCCTGTTTAACAGCCATGTGTAGAAGTGCTGGAAGGGTGTGGTGCAGAGGATGTTGAAAGGGCAATGTGTCCGTCAAGGAGCCATCTAGCCCCGTTGTTTGTGCTCGGGGCGCGACTTCCTCGGTCTGCATAATGCCCCCTGGAAAAGAAAAACAAGAAAAAAATAATGTTTGTTTTTTAGACAACATATAGTAGTGTTTTCTGTAAGTTGCTCTGGACATGTTTTATAGGTGGAAAGTAAAAATATTTAAGAAGAGTGCACCTGCTGCATAATACAGATATTTCTCGAGGCGATTTTACATTTCTAGACCCTTTAGTAACTGATTGGGTCCAGCTTTACGGAGGCAAGTCGTTGTATGGAATACATGGTGTGTACAAGACGCACGCACGCGAGAATTCTATGCAAAAAAAAAAAAAGAACCCTAGAGACCAGTTTCTGGTTGAAGCGAGTGACAAGCGAGCGGTGTAGATTGCCTCAGTGCCATTGTAATTCCGCTTCGCTGTATCCTTCGTCGCGACAACTGTAAGTTTGCTCCTTGTCTCGATTCCTCCTGAATCGGACGACATTCCAGAACTTTTTGATATGCCGTCGCGCGCGCACGTTGTCGTAGACACTTTTCGCAAGAAAATCACCGCCGGCAGCGTCCGGTAAGCGCCGCAAGAGTATAAGCCGCAAGTAATGTCTATATCGTTTATGGAAAGTTGCCCGCGTTATCGATGTTTGGATCGTGAATATCCGAGAATCTGAGAAAATCGATCAAGATGATTTGCAAAATTGTGAAGAAGGAAAAAAGTTCTTCAATGTGAAAAACTTGTGGAATACCTTGGCAATTAGACTGCATTCTGTTGGAAGAGGCAAATGATCTCAAGATAGTTGTGAAAATACTGATGTAGTGAAAGAAAGCCTGGTTTCATCATCAGACTAGTAGTGAGACAATTAAATTTTAAGGGTAATGTCATAAATATAAATGATAAGGGGCTGCGATAAGGTCTCCTTCCCTGCTGTGAACAGAAGGAAAAGATAAGAGTTGTTCGAAACTGTCTGGAAGCAGAAAGTTGTATAAATGTAAGAGGAGATATGAGCCTTTCTCGTTAGCACCAAACTGATAAAATGGATCCTTCGGTCTCTAGAGAATCTAAAATACGTAGAATTTCAAACTGCACCCAGCAACTTGAAGAAGAAAGTATGAAAGCTGTTTCCTATTTCTTGTTAAGTAGATCTGTTCTAGAATATCATTTATACAGATTATCCCTAAGGACAATTTTCATCATAATTTCTTGGTGATAACTCACGATGAACTGAGGATTACTTATTTTAACTTATTGTCAAGTTGATAAAGGCACGATTCCTAAAAATGTAAGGAAGGAATTGTAATGTCAAAGCGGCAAGCGAGAAAGGAGAGAACGTAGAGAACATTATACGCATACTGACTTTAACACTCTGACGGATAAAAATATATCTCGCTCGGAAATAGCTCTGGACACACCATCTCCGAGCAACACCCGCAATTCCTGGCCCATACTTGGTCTTACTCGATCGGGTTTCAGACCTTCGTGCGGCATCTGCCGCCGTCTCTCTGTCACGTGTCAGCTGCAAATCGCATTTCACGATCTTCCCTTTGCCACTCGCATCGCGAAATGCGGGAATCGTTGAATCTTCAAGAGGAGTCATTCAACACCAATTCCTTGCCCTTAAAGGGACTGAATCACCTCAAGGATATCAACAAATTCATTGTCACAATAAAATAGATTTTTTAACTCAAGATAGCTTTAAACGACAATTAACTGGAAACAATGGAAACGATTTTCAAAGTTATCATCTAGGACTGCAATTTCCTTAGAATTATTTTTATGAATTTGGGTGCTTTTTAATTGTCTTTTGATTATTACGAGCATAAAAAAACATCTTGACAACCAGTCGGACAGGGACTGCAATCAAAGCAAAGTGCTCGAAACCCACAGCAGTCGTATTTCTCGAACTGATGGATAATGGCATAAAGATATTTCGGGAAGTAATTAAGACCCCAGAAGTTTCTTTATTTTATTTGCTTGAATTATTGCGACGGGGAGAAACGAAACCGACGGACATTAAGTTTCTTTAACCATCTTAATTATGGTTTATCTTTTTGAAGCTACAGAAATCATCGGTTTTCGTTTATGCTCATCTGCTCCTCGTAATTGACTGAAGACTTGTGCCACTTATCTCGATTTATTGCAACGCATAATTTACGGTTACATTCATTTAATAATAAGCTACGACAAGCACACACTTGCATGCTTTTCGTAGATGATTTATCTTTCGTAACTTTTAGACAAATACACATTACCGCGAAAAAATGTGCTAAACTTTTTTTTATCTTTGCGAATTCTGGGAAAGAGAAGAGAATAAAAAAGTCTAGCCAGAGGATATTTTCGACCCGACTTGACGTAGTACTTCCAGTCGTAATTGCGACGACATTGCTGTTATAAAAAGCCGCGCGACATACCGGCCGGTGTATAATTATTAACATCGAGCGAGGGAGGTGGCCCGATTCATTGAAGACCGCTTATAGAATGATGCAGGCGCGCGTAACAGAAATTTATTTTTTAGCTATTTTTAGCGTTTGGCGCTCTGCCACTATTTTAGGTTCTCTCAAATTTCTCACTCCATATTTGGAATTATGTGTAAGCGAATTGTGAACACGACGTCATTTTATAACCAGCTATGGACTAAATCTAACGTTACGATCCCAAATTTCAACAAGAGCTAATCTAAAATGGACAAATTCCAGCCAATTATGTATAGGATAAAAAATAGTAAATAGTAAATACTAGTTTGATCATTTACAAGGAATAACTCGGAATAAGCATCCGATAATGTAGAATATATCATCTGCGTTTGATAGATTGGAACGGATAATGATCAATAAATGGCCAATAGATCATTTAAAATTGACAGTTCGCAATAGGCAATAATTTGTAGATTACAGCAGTTGATAATTAAGACTGCCAAACCTGAATGTCAAACTGTCAATCTATCCAAAAACGAAAAACAGTAGTCAATAATTGCTGTTGGCTTCCTGATTGATTTGTTGTTTATCTCTTCATTGAAGATTTGTGGGTAATGGATTGATTGTCATTTTGTGGGTTATTGTTTATGATGTAACTGATGATTTACATTGACTGATGTTACGCTTTAGTTGTTTACTACTTGACTGAAAGTCAATGGCTTAACTGTGAGATTAACTGTTTATTGTCTGGTTGTTTATTTGTTGGCAGAAGATTTGTGGGATGTGAATTGGTCAAAGGCGAGGTCAAAGGTTTGAGAGATGTCTCAGTGTTTTTGAATTGACTGCAAATTTTAATTAGCTGAGGGTTTTCGCACTGCACACCTTCAATAAAGTTCTCACAAGAATAATCGAAATTCCAAGGAAAATGTGTTAAACTGAGCATGTGAAATCCTGGACACAAATGGTCTCTAAACACACAACATTTGTATGAGTCGCATAAACGAAAGATTTACTATTCGTAGGCGAGCATGCGCTTGTTCCTCACTGGCAGGAACGCAACTAGGTTAAAAATGGATAGACGGTTGCAATACTCCGGAATATGTCAAGGTGATGCCCACCGGCTGAAGGAAATGCAACATAGAAGGCTAAATCACCGAAGCGAATGCTACATAAATCGGCGAAATTATCTGATAATTGAACTGTCATCCCGCGAACTCGAGTGGAAATTACAGCAAAGTTGCGGTGCCCACGTATACATCATAAATTAGACCGGCGGTGTGCCAATTAAGGGAGACCTTAGTTCAGACTTGAGACTTAAAGAACGAGGAACTTTCGACGTGGTCTAAGTGCCTTGAATCGAATGACATGCTAACTGCTCGGAATTGAACGCAAATGAATATTCATAATGTTTCTCGCTGGTCTCTAGATGTTGTTCTCTCGATCATCAGATATCTACAAGAAGTAAAGATGAAGGATGAAATCAAAGATAAAACTAACGTCCATATAACGGTTCATTTCGTAATCTCCTCAATATCTCTAATCGAATCTATCAACACGCTGGATGACTTGTTGACTTAATTAGAGTTTTTAGCTCAATCTTGGGACTTGTGTTCGCCTAAGAGAGAATCTGTTTTCAGTTATTAGGCTGATGTATGAATAAGATATTAATTTATACAGGAATTGGGTGGACGTCACACGATCGAATTCGAGAATATCGACACTCAACTCACCTGTAACGGGAAACGTGCTTTCTGGCAACATGAAAACGACCAATTATCACTATCCAATTACAAAACCCTCACTCCACTCTCTCTGCACTTTTATGGTCTTCCACTAAAAAAAATATCATATTTTTTCATTCACTGACACCATTTGCAGCACGACATGTATTTTCTTACACCAGTTATAACATGATGCAAAATATGCGTCACAATTGATGATTTTGCACAAAATGTTAACTAAGATGGGTGGAGGATAAAGGATAGATAGAGAGAGAAAGAGAAGCTGATAATCAAATGATGGGAAGAGAGAGATGAAATAGAGTAGACGGTTTTGAACAGACTGGCACTTTTGGCACTGTAACTCGCGTGCCACGCCAGAAGCACCAACCCCAGTCGCGCTTCGAAGTGTGAGCGGGGGCGCGAGCGTATATTCTTGATTTGGACGGATGGAAATCTGAGATTGCTCCATATCGGGACGTGAGCAGTGCCACCGGAGGAGGTGCTCCCTAATAGCGGACTCTCTCAGGCTCGGCTTTAGGAGGCGGCGAACCAATCGAAATTTGTTATCATACACTAAAATTAACACCATTTCGCGCCACCTGTTGCTTGAAAAATGGCCCCAAGTACAACTTTTTCTGAGTCATAGTTAGCAGATGATCGTTTGTTTACGAGAAAGAATTTCATCTGCTGGAGAGCTTTCATTGAAGAAGGTATTTAAATCTCTAAAGAGATTTAAATCGCTCTGTGCTTTAAATAATTATGTTTAGGCTTCCGAAAGAAAATGTGAGGATGAAAAAGACACGATGGGCTAAAAATAATAATAATAATAATAGTAATAATAATAATACTAATAATAATAATATTTGTTAATTACGATCTGGCTAACACTCGGGTGGGTGTCCGTTCGTGACTTTTGTTTAAAAATATTATAAAGCCGTATTTCGAGAATATTAAGTATATAGTTAGAATAAATAAATTTTCTGTCAAATGATATGTGAAAACTACACCTGAATTCAAGAAAACAAGTAATCTTGTAGATATATTTATTAAATACTATTAATCTGACTCATGATCAAGCTTGTTGAGCAAGTGTTTAACACGAGAGTGCAGAATTTACTCAGTAGAGAGTCGACTAAATAACTGTAAATGTCAAGATAATTAATAATTCTAAATAAAATGTATAAAAAGAGAAAGTATCTAAAGATTCTTGTCTCTAGATTTTTATTTTGCGATTTAATTTTAATGTCGCGAAGCGAGAAGGCTATTAAAATGAAAATGTAAAAAGAAGATTGTATTTTTATATTGTGGAGAGTCTGTTATGTCCTTTAAACCAACCCTGGTATCTGACTCTTGGACTTTCTCTCTATTTATTTTATCTCTCTTTCTTGTTCAGCACATGATGCGACCACAAAGGTATATATTTAACCCCGACGAAACACCAACCAACCCGAGAAACGACGAACGTGTCCGCGACGCGCGCAAACTGACTGTCAGTTTGTTCTTACTTAAACCATTCGCTTCTTCAGTATAAAAAAAAAATAATAAAAGGTTCTACACCCTACTCTGAATTAGAATCTATTTTTTGCTGATTTCAATCAGAGTGTAATTAATAAATGTTATAACTGATTGTATCCAATTTGAATTGCTAGCATTCAAAGAATTGAAAATAATTTTAATTAAATTTCGTGAAAAACACGGAATGAGGCTATTTACGCGAATCAGGGATGAGCAAATATTTTCTGTGTACATTCCTACTTCTCTGCACGTGACCGGTTGAATGCTCACGCTTCTGAACTTGGTCGGATTTTTTCCCGAGTTAAAGTATAGATACGATCGTGCATTGAAATCGTGATCGAGTACGATCGTGCGATCGTGTTACTGATCCTACCAAAAATAGAAGATAGAATAATCTCTCAAATAAAGAGAGATCTTCTAAAAATAAAAAGAATACATTATTAAATCACACTTTTGTCATTTGTTAAGTAACGTATTCTCTTGAAATCTATAAATACATTTTACTCTATAGAAACATGGAAAAATGTCGTAAAGATGATATTGGCGGTGATTGATGTTTATCTCTTGTCGCGGTTCGGATTCTGGAAATAATAGAAGGTAACATACCGAATTTTGGCTAGCTAGTAGATTCTCTTTTACTGCGTGCTTCGCCACTAAAAATATCTAAAATATTTCCCTAATTCTAGTCACTTACGAAGACTCTATTCGTGGAATGAATAACAATTCACTCAACTTTCCTGTCAGGTGTGAATATTAATAGAAGGGGCGACACTTTAAAAAGATCATAAAAATCTGATAAGAAATACCTTAATGTGTAATCTTCTCCAGATTCAAAAATTTAAAAGAATCAAAATTTAAATTGCAGGGATTAAAATCAGCGAATCTAAAATAATTGTCGCGATACACAATTTAACGCCCGTCTGTTATTTCTGTGTTTCGGTGGGAATGAACCCGAAATGTGCTCAAGATCCCGCTAAGCTATTGCTCTAAATTTATATAAACTGAGGAAAGAACAAACAAAAATCACTGAAATTTGCATAATCCGAGCTTGTGATATTTAAGTTTAAATGTAAATTCTTCTTGTCAATATAATGTTTTCTTATAAACTATTACACACAAAATGTATACCTCAAAAATGGAAGGAATCTTTTTACACTTTAGTGTCAGTGAAATTGAAACCATTTCTGACTTAATTCTATGTTTGACAAAATTACCAAATGTTTTCGCAGTATTTTTTAAATTTAATTTATACTTTGTATTTAGTTAGAATAATTGATACTAAAAACCTTTCTCCATTCTCAGATTTACTACTTTTTATCAGTTTGATCCAATTATTTCTGTTTATACGAATGTGCAATTGTTAGTCGCGAGGAGTAGAATTGTGGAGGGAGATCAATGTATCATTCTTTCTTTCGTCCCTCGATGGGGTTCTGGAAAAGAGAAGGGAGAGCATATAGTGGAGAAGGCGAGTACTCGCATCAGATAGGCTGCCAATCGCTGTATAGTAAGGTTGTACTACCTGCTTGATTGATATGCAAGAAGACAGATTGCAACAGTCCCGGATCAATTCCTACCATTACCTTTAATTTTCTCATATCCAATTTATCTCCAGAAGATATTGAAAAATAATTGTTTTTGAGCCTATTATTTGATGCATCTAATAACATCATCAGCAGTACCAAAAATCATATTTCCTCCACTGCGTGAATACAACCTTAAAGTGAAATGCTTCTTGAAGTAAATTGCCATTGGCAATTGGTTATTAAACGACGTTAATATTATTCCAAATGAATAAAGAAACATTTCTTCGATGTAATAATAAACAAACAGGATATTTACATTTGCCATCCGAAGAACTTTTCTCAGTTCAATCAAAGTTCCAGAGGCTTGCGCGATCTTTTTAAAATTTCCGACCTCCTGAACGCCTGTCGTTTTCTTGCAAACAGGTCGATGTGTATCTCTTTCGAAAGGTTGTAATTATCACCTTATAAAAAGTCATCCGAAGCCGCTCTTCGGTGATTAATAGCGCACTTTCAAGTCAAATTTCGGGAATACTTTATGTATATAATTAGCAATATAACCAGAGACGTGATGTTTTATTCACGAAGAGTAAAGTACTAAAAAGACTTCACTTTTCGGAACAAGTAATGTAAATTCCGACAATCATTCTCTTTCTTTCTGTAAGAAGAAGAAAAAAGACAAGTTCGTGCAGATCCATAATATCCGGTTCCATATACATTGACGTCTCGTGTGTAGGCGGCGTTTTTGGACCGATATTCAATGTTCGTATAACGTAATGAAGGACGCGTCACCTTCAGACGAAAAACTGGTGTCGGAAGTATAAGGAATACTGATAAATAAAGTGAATATGTCTGCTTTCGAATTTTTAATTTTCATAGTGCAAACTACACAAGTACAATATGCAAATTTCACTATACCATGCATAAGTTCCATGCTAATGTTCCTTGCGGCTGCTATTCATAGGTAATATCGACAATTTTATATGCGTCGAGTGCCGGAATGTGGAGGCGTACTCGCATTATATTCCTTATAGGTTAAACCAACCCGCCCACTTGCCGTGTCCCAATACCTGGCAGCGATATGTCAACAACTACTTTCCACTCGTGACATCGAGTTTATCGCGTCTCTGCGAAGTCAAATCTTATAAAACCATTTAACCGATATGGCGGCATTTTCCTTATCATCGAAATTATAGAGAACCAGCAAAACCTCGTTGCAGTACTTTGCTTTCAAAATTCAAAATTCCAGATGAAAAACAACCATCAGTAGCTTTCCAAATATTAATTCAACCATAATATTAAAAATCATTAATAAAACTTTAAACTCCACTTGCAGTGTGTGAAGAACCTCTCGAAATTCCATTAGACCACCGGGTTTTTATGGACAATTAAAAATTGACTCGAGATAAAAGTAATGCAAGTGTATATCGTATTAAAATTAATAACCCGAAGAGTATTATCTCAAGTCCATGGATCTTTTTTCATCATCAAGAATGTAAATTTGTGCTCGCACCTTTGTTAAAGTTCAAGCTTTAAAAATAGTAGAATTCCACTTTGCAGACGCCGAGAAAGCCATTTCTGTCGATATCATGCCGATATGGAAGCAATTTCGGTGTCTTTTCCGCAGAGGTTTTCGGCACTGCTTTTAATATGTGTGTGTGTGTGTGTGTGTGTGTGTGTGTGTGTGTGTATGCGATAAATCGTGCAGGTTACGAGTCGGAATTTATCCGGCAAAAGGTCTGGATTGCACGTCATCCGGTGCTACTGTGGGAACCCCGAAGTCGCCTCGGATGCTTTCAAGGCTCATTAACCCAAGAGATAGCGTGCCTTACAGTATTAAAAATTGTACGTATATCTTTTGCTAGAACTATACCGTTTCTTGCTTATTGCGAATTCGTGATAAGACCTGAGAGTATACTCGGAAAAATGAGGACTGTATGAGAAATGCAGTCTCAATTTCAAATAATCTTTCAATCATTTGAAGATCTCATGATCCATGCATCTTATTTTGATAAAATTATATTATTATGATCTTATAATCAATTTATAATAGTAAATTGACCCTTTTCTTACGGCCCTGTCAAGTTGACAGACCTCATTCTCCCACCAAGTACAAATGTGCAACAATCACCGCCGCCTATGAATGCCTCCTCCAATCGTCATATCCGCGAATTGAAGAAAATATGGCTGTCGAGTCGAAGACAGCGATCGCTAATGGCTTCGATTACCTGTTGCAGTAATCAATTCGGGACTTATGACTCTATAACTTTATTCAATCGACTACAACAATTTCTGCGCCTCTGCGTCTAACGAGAACAACTTTGCCCGATGGCGATGTTTCCCTTCGGTTCTTCACAAGTGTGATTAAAAAAGAGTGATCATTAAAGCAAAACCGATCCCCTACTTCACCAACTATAAGCAAAAAGCAATCAATCAATAATTAATCAGTTTCGCGATCACAGAAGCGGGACTTACTGCTACATAATGATGAATGAACATTTATTTTTCGGATATTACTACAGTACATCTCAATCTTTTACTGCACTAATTGTTTCGTAGGCGATCGTCTGTTTTGTAAACAATTCCTCACAGGCACAAGTGAGAAAATATTTCTCAACTTTCCAAGATTCTCCAAATTTATCACATTTTAGTATGAACAGATTTCAGCCAAATCTGCGATTTTAGTAGCAATTAAACTCATTCACGGGTGTGTAAAATGACACCTCGATGTATACTTGGATCGTTGCCAGTATAGTAACATCAGCGTTAGCTTTCGGGTGAGTTCACAATTAAATTTGAAAATAATTCCATGAGTATGCAAAAAATGTCTCCCAAGTAGTTGTCTCATAAATTCTATATATTTGCTGAGTTTTATTCCAGTTAAGGGCATATGTTGCCTATCATAAAAGTAAATTTAGTTTCGTCAACTTTACGTTTACAATAATAAATTACAATCCTTCATCCTTACACTACTATATCCCTTCTAATAAATCACAACTCTCTACATGTTTTCTTAAGACATAAATCCCCACAATCCAAAATTCCCTCTCATTTTGAAAAATCTCGATAAATCTCTATTTCGCACACATTAGAAAAACAATTACCGAAAGACTTATATACTTATTGAATCATATGTTATTTTTGCAACTCGAGAGAAATCTTTTTTTACCGACTACGTCGGACTCGCACAGCTCTGTTAAAAATGAAATCTGTGCTATAAAAATAATCGACGCGGCGTATAACCATTTGTATCAAATGATGTCTTGGTATGCCAAAAAACATCTATCAATATATTATAATTTAAAAAAGTTATATAAAACTCTTAATATTGCTTTTACATATTGAAATTTTCCATAGAATTTTCAAGAGTCTGCCAAACTCTACAAAACAGAAAACATTTATTATATTTATCTGAAGGAAACAAATCAGCAACTCTTTCTACAAATATATTACGTTATTTTCGCGCATCTCTGATTCTAAACAAGACTCATTTATTTGGACTTTGAACGAATTGTGAATTCCCATGGTGCCAAGAAAAATTGAGCATATTAAGACTACGCGAAGATGGACACTCGTGTCTGGCTGAATTTGTGTATTTTATAGTGATGCATGCGCTAGATTTTATATTTAGGATGCCACCCGTAACTCTAGAACTACTGAATTAGGTTAGAACGAAAATATCAGCACCCACGCTCACGACGCGTTGGTCTCCGCGTATTTTGCAGCAGTTTACAGATTTTATCCATTTATCGTGTATGCGCCTCGTTACTCGCTTGGCGTAATTACAAAGCAGAAGGAAGATGCCTATTAGGCTCTTATTACGGAAATTCGTCCCCGGACTTGGAATTTATTGCCAGATTAGAAAAGAAACATTAGCTGTCAAGTTCGCATAGTCAGTTCGCAGATAAAACTTTTAAGGAAAATAATCTATCATCCTAATCTGTCCTAATTAGGAATTTCTAGAACGTCCTTTACAATTTTCATGCGAATTTAGTTGGTTTAAGTAGTAATGAAGTTTGAGCAATCAACTTCCAGAATTATTTCAACGCTGATGCAAGTCAGGAATATAATTGAATCTTTAATATATTTAAACCCTATCTCAGATATTTTATTAAAACCATCCTTCATTAATAACTCAACTTATCTCTGAAAATCGGCCTGTAACGATCACTTAAATTATTTTGCTTCCTTTCTCTGCTCCTGACCTTGCTCATTAATCAAAAAATTGAAACATCTATAATGTCTCCTTCTCGCTCTGCCAACAATGATGAATTGTACTCGCGACATGGCATGTGGTGCAAAAAGAATTGAGATCACAGATAAATCACGTGGGCTGGTTACCGTTGTTACCACCTTAGGACCAGATCATAAAGAGATCATTTTATCTCTCATATCGTTAAATGGACCCATATTCGAGCACATTACACGAAACGCTATTTATAAGATGATTATTTAGAGAGAAAAAAGCAAACACGAAGAACGAAGAACATAAAAAGCAAATGAAAAATGACTAACCAGTGGCCTAGCCTTTTTTTTAGAAGTCAGAAACTTTTAAAAAAGTATGCGAAAAAAATTTCTTCCAATTTCATTATATAAATATACATGCAGCTCATTTTTTCCCATAATTACCCTCGTTGATCGTAACAACTTTCTGACAATTTTACCTACAAGAGGAGATTTTTGATCACACGTTCGAATCTTAATCTCTTGTCTCTTCTCATAACTTGCAGAAATATTTTTTTCTGCAGTCATTTTCAAAGATCAAACAATCTCTGCTCCATAATTTTGAAGGCTTATGATTGCAGAGTTTCAAAATTACACAAGCGGTTTCTCATACCGAAAGCAAGAGTTGAGTGATGAAATCTTGTTGTCTCGCCAGTGCAAGAGAAGTTTCCTATTCTATTTCCACGTCGACCACACCTGTTTAAATTTTATTTTCGGAGACCATTTTCGTTTCCGACTATACGTGAGTGGTAACTCAAGGTATATCCATGAGAAGTGATGGATTACAGACCGAGCAATGGCTGATTAAAGGACGCCTCAAGATAATGAGAAATGGTGCGCAGAATTGCCATAAGTTAACCACTTGCGATTGGATTCGCGTTTTATAACGAGCACCTTCGTTATCTCGGTCCCTCGCCAAAACAAATAAGATATCGCGAAATCCGTAAGTGAAATTTGACAAATGTATGGTTGTAGACTCGGAGAAAACATTCACCTGATTCGAAGGATGTTTATGTTCTCTGCAATTGACAAGATAATTCCCTGGAGTCCAATTTGTTCTTGGGACTTGAGTCCAGTAACAATTAGGATAATTGTATTTTTTCCTCTTTTTGTATTTATTCACAGAAAAAACAAGAACTGAAAGTGTTTACAGCTGAAATCAGTTTTTAGGCTGAATTTCAGTCTTAAGTCAGTTTTTAGTCTTGTTTTTAGATTTCTTAGTCTTAAAACAAGACTAGAAACTGACTTAACACTGAAATTCAGCCTAAAAACTGATTTCAGCTGTAAACACTTTCAGTCCTTGTTTTTCCTTTTCTTTTATAAAAGTAAAATCTGATTTTTAAATACATCCTTCTTTGGTCGGGAAAAGCAAAGACCACGTGGGCGCACATAATTGGAAAAGAATATATTTTTTATCGATCCAAATTTAGAAGGCCCCTATCTCTCGTTGAAACAAACTTGTACCTAACTACCTAACGTATTGCTCGAGGGGACTTCTGAATTTGGGATAACAACACACTCGATCCTGCCTATTGCTTAGCTTCTCTAAACAGTCGCACATGTCGCAAATGGTGAAATTCCATCGTATCTCGGAAGAGTTCTTCCTTAAATAGACCAACAACGATCTCCACATTAGTTGCGTATACATAAGGGAGCTGTCTAACATCTTTCTATAAGGAAATAACGACTCTGAGAAAATTAATGGGCCATTAATGAAGCCTTTTTTTACTGAAAACAAATTAGCAATTACTCCAACACAATTTAAATCTCTATAAAGAAGCTACACAATCTTTTTCTCAATTGAATAATAAAAATAAAATGCTTATAAGTGTCCCAAGAAAGTCCATCCTTCTGAAGTTTGTTTTTCCAAGATCGTCTTTCGTAGCGTAAAAGTGACCGCCAGTCGAAAAAAAATGCTCGTAAATTCTTTCAAGTTCTCTAACTTCCAATAAAGTTCTGACTAAAGACTTAAAGATCGTCAAGTTTGCCTATAGAAGGAATAGTCGTTCCATTCAGAGGAGCCCATTTCACCCCGACTTCGACCTCTTCATCTTCATTCATCAAACACTGCATTCCGTGACTTTGCTACATTACCTCCAAGATAATGGTTAACTGCAGAGAACACACACTTGCAATTGCTCACGGGAACTTCTCGTCTTTGTAGCCACTTCGGACCTAAAGAAAACAACCTTCTCGACATTCTCAAGTTCTTTTCCGCATTGGAATTCGACTCCCTCTCGTCGATCTTCGCCGAGAGGTGTCTTTTTCACTTCAGTGGTTGGTCCTACAGGTGCACTTGTTGCTTGACCTCGTTTTTTAGTTTTTAGACCTCTCGGGTAATGAGCCTAACAAATCAGACGGATTTACGGACTCAAAAAAGGTCCATGATAACCTTGCGAATTCCTTTCAAGCTTTTAAGGATCTTTATGTTACGAGGGTAAGGCTCGCATTTTTGGATGAGGCAAATTATGAGATATAAAAAGAACCATGTCTAATTTACGATCTATACAATAAAATTAAATATGACTTTTCTTTCAAATGCAATACAATAATAGACTTTAATCTCAAGAATTCAATGATCATAATAGTATATATGGTAGAGAAGTGGAAAGGATCTTCATTAACTGAGGTCACTGGAATTGTCGTAAGAGAGTCCAGAAATGGTCAACTAATTGATAACTCTGAGATGAAAATAGCCGCAGCATTGCTTCCACATACGGCTTTTATTAATTCGTCAAGTGGCTGCTTTTACGCGAAAGATATTGATAAGAAATGTTGGATATGTATTTAAATAAGACAAGCGAGGAACTGTATCGATGGAAAAAATGAAACACTTTTTTGGATCGTCGACCTTCTAAGATTGATAGCAATCTTTTTTGAAGGAGGATCAGTGCATGAAGCCGGATCTCTACTCGGAGTGTTTCAGTAGATCTTACACGATTCCTCTGGTCTACCCACGCGTTCCAATCCGCTCCTCTGCTCCATTCATCAAACCGCGTGCGCCCCGAGTTTTGTTCGCGCACACGCAATGAAATACGAAAGAACCAAAGATCGTTGTGTCTCGAACACACACGTGTAGGGCCAAGAGAGTGTGGTGGACCCTTATGCCTTATAAGTCGAGACTGCAGCTCCGTCGAGAGGAAACCAGCGACTAGCTCAATATATATACTGAACCGGCATAAAGTACACACATATATATATATATATATTCATCTCTGGATCTCGACTCTATAGCGATCCTTCCAAGATCTTACATCCACTCATCACATTTCCAATCTATTGATATAATTTTAACTCGCATTAAATTCTTCATACATGAAGACTTTTAATAATTTTCTGTCAGGAAATTTTGACTAAAAATCAGCAAAATACATGTATATATATATTATATATATATAAAAAGAGAAATACATGTAAATGAATTGCATGCATCGCATGCAACATTGCAATGTTGCCTCATATGCATTGCAATTTTCACTTTATACCATCGTATCTACAATCATTGCCGCGATATCACAAAAGATGCATAAAATTCTGATCAGGAGAGCAACACACATACGCACTCCAATTGAAAAAGTTCGATCATAATAAGCCTTCCGCATCATTATGAGCTCCATTTAAAGAATAAAAGCCTCATTATGCCGGAACCCCCGCAAAGTGCGTAAGCGTAGGGTAATTAGATGCGTGACCATGACCGCGGTCCGGTGCCTGCGACAAAAAAATACGTCCCATTGTTCACCCCGTAGACGTGCAAGTACCTGCAGCAGTATCGCAACATGTGCATACAGTCTGCATTAGTAGTAACGTATAACATACGATATACGTGCAGAAAAGCGGAGCGCGACGCGCTATGGAAGGAATAACGAAAGGAGTGTGTTTCTGTGTGAGTGAGTGAAATAATGTGTGCGTAGAATGAATATCATACATGAATGGACTCCCATTCATGCGTGGCGCACCCCTTCCTTCATCCCCTTTTTCCGTCTATGGGAGTGCAACATAACTACACGCACATGAGTACACACATACCTCACCAAGCGTACACGTGATTGCCATTGTCGATTGGCAGAGGCGCAGGCTACAGCGCCAGCCTGGCGCGTTATTCCCAGTTTTTACCAATCCACTTCGAAGAGATACAAGACCTCCTGCTTTGGCTCCAGAAGCCCAGAATAATACTTTTTGCAAAAAGATTTTAAAAAAGCGGATAAATAGCAGATGGTCAGATATATGGATACATTTCCGCAAAACAAATTCAATCCTCTTTTATTCCTCTTAAACTTAGGAGATTAAGGTCATGTCTGAGATTAAGGTGATTTTGCGGTACTAATTTAATTCAAAAATTGCATTATATATGTGATTTAAGGCTCTATTTTTTGTTTCAACACGTTTTTTGGTAATGTGGTACTTATGTGAAATACTTTCTTTCGAGAAATGTTATTGGGTAAATTGCAGAGAGATGAAGGAAGTCCTGGGGTAATTTTCAAGTTGCGTGTTGGCTCTCGATTTTCGCATCCCTGTAATTTTCCAGAGATCATCGGGGTCGATCTCAGGGAGATTTCGCCACACTGTCCATAATGCACATGTGCATATGTATAACTGCCTGTGAATCCGCCAAACCCTTGACACGCCCAGAAATTTCATTCACTAATGACCAACTGCAACGCCTTCACTTTAAATTTAAGTGGAACTTGAACCTTGACTTGTCGATTATTACAGGAGGTTTGATTGGCTTATATATGTAAAATAAATAAATGTACAATGAGAAAACATACATTATAAAGAAGCATTAGTATAATAAATCACGCCACATGTGTGTATGTATCTAAACTCGTATTATTCATGAAATAATTATTTTTTGGCGAAAGTCTGTAATTGGAATACGTGCACATTCTCATGACCGGAAGGTGTAATGGTGCTTGGTAATAATTATACTAAAAGAGGGGAGTATGTCGGCAGAGAAGAATGATTATTACCTACGACCTCAAATTATTCAGCCAGCATCAACTGTCCGCTACCTGCCACTTACAAACGGTATCAGTATACAACGCGGAATGTATGATTAAAGTACACCTTTATTGGATCAATCGCTTTTGGTCTTACGTAACTATGCACGATTAACGACGAGTTACTTTGACATTTTTTAAAATTGCGGCAATTACCTTTTCGTATCCTTAACTCAAACATAAAATTAGCCCGAAAACAAATGTTGCACCAAGTGAAAGAGCGCATCGGGATCATACACATGTAATTACATGATACATCAGAGAATTTATGCAGGCAGCTACAATTCCGAGTAACTTACATAAAGTATATGCACAACTTTTCAGCAAAAAAGTTAATAATTTATTGAACCAATTATTCAGCTTCCAGTAATGCAAGCTTGAAATTCATCTTTAGATACAATTTAAAGGCTTTGAAATTCAAGAATCAATAAACAATGTAAAAAAGAATGCACGCAACTTATTCAAGTAATAATTCGATTACCTCGAGCATTGAATTATAGAGAAAAATAATTACGAGACACATAAAACTTGATGTACTTGATACAGAAGGACTATAATTTCCCGTTTTTCTCATAATAATTAAGGATTATTAATCTCTTTTCTCTCATATGTGCTGCCTTTCCGAGAGCAAATGCCTATCATTAAATCAGTAATGACTATCAGTTGTATTTTATCTTTATATTTTCTCAGTCGACTGTATATATTGTCGACTAGGTGCCACGCAGGTGTGAATTGAGCGACATGACTTTTTTTTCTAAGCGTAATATGCAACACAGATTTTTTAAAACGCAATCGTAAATAAATTCCAATCCTTTTAGGGAGACGTAAAAGTCTGGTAAGGAAAAAAACAAGCAGCGTGTCGCAGAACAAGAGAAAAAACCAATTACCATCATTCCAAGATGTTATATTGGCATTATGCAGATTGGATTAAATTAACTTTATTACGATTCAGAAAAATGTATTTTCTATTAATAAAGGCTTTGAAATTCATTATTTTTCAGGGAATGCTCTTAACCATATTTCAGGTTTTCAGACATCACATTAAAAAACTAACAATTTAAATTAATTGTCCATAGAGCAGATATAAAAGTAAAGAAAAAAAGGTGATGAGCTGCATGAAGAAATGAAAGCCGAATAAGGTGTAATAAATAAATCGGTGAAATCTCATTAATTTTGCAATATTCGAGTTTTAGCCTTACGTGTTTTGTCATAAACTATGTTTCTAGAAAAGCATCGAGAGAACCAAAGAGATCTTCGCAATACCAAGGTATACCCACGCGCAGAAATTAGAATACAGTCTTGTATAATAATTTATGTACAAATTATGCGACGTACATTTTAATGCGTGTCAAGAGGACAAGATATGACTTTTTCGCAGCGAACGCGTGTAGAAAATCGCTAGAAATCGACTTCATTATTTCCAGGATGATTAACTGCGTTTCACTCTCGAGTCACGTCGATCATCGTCGCTAAAAATGTTGAATGGAATCTATCACTCTTCAGAAAAACTCAATCAGTCCTTGAATTTTCTTCCAACTTGTCATACAATTAAGCGGAGTATCATCAAAATAATAATTCAGTATTGAAAACATTTTTTACTACAATTCGTCAAATTATTTAATGTTACATTTCTTAAATAAACTTCACAATTCCTTCGAATAAAATTATACTTAAAAAAGGTAACATTAAAAAGTAATTAAAAACAGTGCCAAATAAAAACGTATATACAGCTGCATCTTTAAAGTGATTTACAATAATCATTACCATGTAATAACGACCTTTAGGTCGCTCTCGAGATAATTGAAATAAATTACCGAAAACGTTAAATATCTGCTGACGACACTTAGTTTTTAAAGAGCCATGTAAACAGTTTTCATGGCAGAAGTGAATTTATAAATCACAATCAATTAGCTTATCGGCAATAATATTTCTACATATTCTCTGAAGCGACGAAGATTATGTTCACCGATTACAATTAATTTCGCTAAAGTACGGTTCATAATCGACCACCTGAGCATGAGTTATTTTTATTCCTTGTGGACAGACTCGGAGAAAAGACTTTTTATTCGGAATGATTTTTGCGGCAATTATTTTTGCGGGTTTGGAAAGTACATAGTTTATGAACTTGAACTTAGATCTATGAAAGATTCATTAAAAATTATACCACCGTCGAAGAGAAGATTGTTATATGAGAATTAAGCCGAGAAGACTTTGTATAACGACTCTCATGTAGTATTAAATTCTCCACATTATTTCTATCCCTATTATTAACATCATAGTACTGATATTATATATATATATATATATATATATATA
>UCOH01009972.1:0-65909 GCA_900474275.1 Synergus japonicus
CTATTATAATCTATTCTATTATAATATAATCCTAATATTAACATTATTAATATATATAATGGTATTAATATTAATATTCTCCACCTGAAAAACCTAACCTCAACATCAAAACGCATCGAAATAGTAAAATCGATCATTTCTTCAATTTCACATGTGAATCGAGGAGATGAGGAGAGGAGGAGATATAAATAGACCGCCCGAAGCTTTCCGAAGGCAATCGTACATCCTCGGGTTTTCAAACTCAGAAGAGGAGAATTTGCTGCGCGCGCAACCATTACGGTCTCCTACTCATTTCACACGGACACAGACCTTTCATTGTGTCAAATACGTCTCGTTTCAAATCTGCGACCACTGAAATGCATATACGCAATCGGCTTTCAACAACGAAGCCAAAAAGTTGATTTGCATTAACGTTCTCCGGTTTCCTAGGGGATATCCTGTTCCAAGTGAAAATTTGAGTCCCTCAGAAAGATTCATAGGATCCACCTTTCGGTACCACAATTGGTGGAAACATTTACGTCCATCAACAGGTGGGTGACTGGCTTTATAAAATTTTAAAAATCCTACAAAATCGAGAGTACACGTTGTTCTTTCCTCAACGAATCCAAATCTTTCTGAAAAAAATCATTAATATTAATTAACCCTATCGCTCATAATAAGCATTCATGTTAGGTATAAAAATAAAGAATATTCAATTGACGATACAATAATTGATTTTTCTAAAGAGTTTTTAATTTTTAACAGATAAACTAGCTTTTTGACACTATTTTGAATGAAAGTCTGCAAAAGAAATATAATATTTCAATCTATATTGGGACACGATAATCTATTATTATTTAGGAAAAAATAATGAAAGTACTAAACTCAAGTTATGCAAAGAATTTCCTGATTACCGTTAGCTTTGTGATTATAAGAAGAATAAAGTGATGGCATAAGAATCGTGCTCAGAAGCCACATCAGTTTTAAATAAAAATAAAATTCTCTACCATAGATTTTATTTAGACTTTAATTTTATGAGGTGAAAGTTATTAAATAAATTGCTTATGGTTAATAAAAGTGAAAATGTACAATGATAATTACATATTCAAATTAGTATGAGTAATAGCAATATTAAATTTGTAATCTCATTTCTTTTCAAGTGAAAATGTAATCCCTTTTGTTTTTATTTATCGACTTTCTGCTCAGTTTACAACATAATTAAAATTCATGTAATTACAAAATATGTTAAATTAATTGTAAATTGTACGAAGGGTTATAAGAATAAGATCTGAAAATTGAAAAAAAAATTGATATTCGACCCTGAACAGTTGGCTAGCCACGACCTTGAACTCACGTTCCTTAGTTTGATTAAAGGTGAACGTCCGTGCACTTGCAGTGGACCCTTAGAACCAATGACTACTTCAGAAAACCCTAGCTTTCAAACCCTTTACTTGTACTTTGAAAACTACTTTTATGATAATTATAAAATTAAAAAAATCACAAAATTACACTAAAGTTAATTTAGTAACTTAGGAAGCCATCTGTGAAAATATTTTTGATATAATAGAAAATTTGCGTGGAAATAATTTCAATGTCAAGAAAATTATTGTGATCCTGTTTTTTGAAAGTAAAATATTTGGTCTCAGTAAATTTGCCTACGTACGTAAATTGAAATGGTAACGTATACAAAATTATTTGCGCTCATTTCAACATATTCCTTTGTTGCACATATTAAGAATATTATTATTATAAAGTTTTAAACATACTTTGAATAGAAAAAGAATCTAAATTTAAATTGTATTAAAGAATATTATTTCTTTAACAGAATGACGGCGACTGAAAATTGGAAAACGATTTTTGTAACTGGAGGTGCGGGTTACATCGGTAGCCACTGTATCGTAGAACTTTTGGAAAGTGGATACAATGTAGTTGCTATCGATAATTTTACAAATAGCGTAATTGAGGAAGATGGCCAATCAGCAGCTCTAAAGAGGGTCGAAGAAATAACTGGTAAAAAGGTTACATTCCATAACTGTGATCTACTGGACAAAGAAAGACTGGAAGAAGTTTTTAACAAGGTATTCTAAAATCAACAGAAAGATCTATGAATTTAAGATAACATTCTTTTATCCGTATAAATAATAATTTACATTATATTCTAGCAAAAAATAGACTGTGTTATCCACTTCGCAGCTATAAAGGCAGTTGGAGAATCTATGCAAATTCCACTGCATTATTACCGAAATAATATGATTGGTGCTATCAATTTGCTAGAGGTATAATTCATTTTTTAATCCTAGTTTCTATATATGTTTTATAAGAAAATTAAACTAGAAATTTCAAATATTGTCTCTTTAATTGAATAATTAATAAATTATATAGGTAATGAAAGCTGCAGGTTGCTTCCAATTAGTTTTTAGCAGTTCATGCACAGTTTATGGAGAACCAAAGAGTCTTCCAATTACAGAAGATCATCCCACTGGAAATATAACAAACGTTTATGGCCGAACAAAGTATTTTATCGAGGAAATGCTCAATGATATAACGACTGCTGAGAAGGTAAACAAAAAACGTATAGTTTCCACTTTTTCAAATTAAACAGAGATAAAATAAGCGAAGCCAAATTTAAAACTTAAAACCCATTTTCAAATCAAATTCATTTACAGAGTTGGAATATAATTGCTCTAAGGTACTTTAATCCATTGGGTGCACATCCAAGTGGATTAATTGGAGAAGACCCTATTAAAAAATACACAAATTTAATGCCCTACATATCACAAGTCGCTCTCGGTCTTAAATCTGAGCTCACTATATTTGGGGGCGATTATCCGACTGAAGATGGAACTGGTAAGAAGCGTAATTATTTTTTATAATTACAAATTTTAGCATTCAATAAAGTTGACAAATGAAGAATGTCAAATATTCATAGTTAAATTGTTAAATTGTTCTCTAATATTCTAATTCGTTTTTCGCCTAGGTATTCGAGACTACATACATATAGTCGACCTGGCAACAGGACACGTGGCTGCTTTAGCAGCTCTTTACAGAAAACACCTAAGGCTCAGAGTGTACAATTTGGGAACTGGAAGGGGTGTTTCAGTTCTTGAATTGGTAAGAATTTTTGAAAAGGTGACGGGAGCATCTGTGCCTTACGTCATTAAAGGCAGAAGAGAGGGAGACATTAGTTCTATGTATGCAGACACCAGATTAGCAGAAGAGGAACTTGGCTGGAAGGCAAAGTACACAGTCGAACAAATGTGTAAGCTTCACGATTGAAAATTATAATTAAACTAGAATTTAAATTAGAATATAAATTTGAACATCTAATTTTTTAGGTCGAGACTTTTGGAGGTGGCAATCCATGAATCCACATGGATATCGTACGAGCATAAAAAATGGAAACTCTGAGAAGTAGAAAGTAAAAATGTTAAAAGTGAAACATGTGTCAGTAAAATACCAAAAGATACTTATTTCTTTTATAATTTTTGCGAAAGTAACTTTTTATACCACAAGAGTAAGGATTACTTAATTTATTGTTAAAAAAAAAAGATTTTCTTAATTATATTACTGGAAGAAAGTTTAACATACCCTCTCGAATAATAAACTTTTTCATTCTATAATTCAATTTGCTTATTTTCCTCCTTTTCGTTTTTATTAAAACGATTGAAAAATGAGATATGCTGGAATTTCAGAACCTCGAAACCGAAACTCGTCCAATTGGGAAGTAAATATCGGGCAAAGAGTTCCAGGCACTTTGGTTTCGATGGAAAAAACTCAGCCATTATTTCTAAAATTATCAATAACTTTTTAAATATTTTTTCTAATAGATTTTAATGTTTTTTGGTATTTAAAAATATTTTAACAGTTCTTGTATACCTGTAAGAGGAGGTTTGTGAGAATTCATTGCACTTGGTACGCTTACGATTAATTTTTCATTTGGAATTTCAATCTTCGGATTCGAATCTTTAGATCCTATTATCAATAATTCATAGGGTTGTTTGCCATGAGTTTCATTGAAGTCGCATATAACTTCTCCTGATTTTGTGACCTTATCGTATAAAAAGTTTTTACGTTCAAAATAATTTAAAGACAAATATTTCTCTATGAGACAATTTGTAATATTGTTTTTATTTAATACTTACTTTGACCCAATACCATTTAGCTTGAAATTTTACACCCCAAGCAGGAAACATTTCTTCCAAAATACAATGCAAATTTCTTATTGCATTTGTACACCAAACCGCAACCAAGCCGTTTGTACTTAATAATTTTCCTATTGGTAGTTTCGCCAGGTCACTGTTGTACATCAATTGGTAACTTTAAAACAAACATTCAAATTAATTAAATTTCAAAATTAAACAATTAATAAATAGATAATTAATAAATACGTTACCTAGATTCGACAAATTGTTTCTTTTTTCTTCGAATTGACTTATTCCACCAGGGTGGATCCATAAGTACAAAATCGAATTCATTTTTCAAAGCCAGTTTCTGATCTAATTCTTGCACATCGCAGCAGAAATATTGACAATTTGTTGGAAAAACAAATTCCTTATCTTCTATCAGAGAAATTGATGAAATTTCATTCCAGTGAGAACCTTCGATACACAATTCGTTCAGATTCAAGATTTGTGGATTAGAATAAAGATTTCGAGACAATAAACGAGCTGCTTCATTGTTATCAGACACAACAGATTTTGAAAATATCTTTTGTACTTCTGGATAATTCATTAAATTTTCCCAAGATTTTTTCACATAATTTATCTGCCGAAAAGGAATTCAGTATTCATTATTTTAGTCGAATACTTTTAATTTAAGTTTAAATAAATAAATAAACAAAAAACAATAACCTCTTTTAAAAAATCGTCAGGAAGTAAATTAGATTTTTTTCTCTTCCTCTTTTTTCGATCAGAAGATTCAGAAACATTTGAAATTTCATCACACGCATTTTTTAATTGATTTTGTCTCAAAAACACTGAATTAATATCAAACAAAGTTTCATTAAACTTCAATGAGAAATCTGTTTCATTCATATTTTTGTTTTCCACTTTCTTATAAATTTTATTGATATATTCTAAGTGAGAAAGAACCCAACCTTCTTTGGTGGATTGCAAGATACTCATTTTGAATAATAATAATAATGGAATTGTTAGTAATATAAACAATTAAACGAAGTAAACAATGTAATATTCTTTAAACTCTTTAAACCAACAGAACTTTGAAAAGTTGAATGAAAAGTGAGGTTAGTATTCTTCCATTGACTCCACCAATCAGAAGTCTAGTTTCAAATTAAATGAATGAATGAGGGAGAGAGATAATCTGATTCGTGGAAAAATACATACACACCTCTTTTAACAGCTGACATTGACGATCAGCTGATCAATTTACATCAGCTGACACCTTTATAAAATTTTCAATATGACATTTTGATTAGTACCTCCTCCTGATCAAATTATGGAATGGCCACTTCATGTTTTAGGTAAAATTAATATAACTAGGCACGACATTTTTTACTCGCTTTTATCCTTCATTATGAAAATATTCCTTTTTCTTTATACTATAAATAACAAAGATCTAAATTAGCAAAAAATGGCATACTTTTCGTTGGCACTTTGAGGTTATATTATTTGACAATAAACTTTCAACAAAAGTAAATAAATAATATTGTTTTTTTATTGTTATTAAAAGCCGGACTTAATCGCAATATTTTTATTATTTGAAGTTCTTTCCAATAATAAAAAAGTTTCTATTTTTTGCAAATATGTAAAAAGAACTTTTATTTGCGAAATATTTGTTGACTATCTCCTTTTTGGAATTTTTTTTTAGCAATGTGGACGAATATGGGTTCGAAAGGCCATCAAATTTTGATTATGAAACCTATGAAGACTTTATGTCCGAATACTTAAAGGTTTTAGCTAAAAGGGCAAAAAAATGGGCGGAAATAATTGGAGAAGGAAAGTCACTCCAGCGCAATATTACGATAAAAAGATATGTTCGGAAAGGAATTCCTGGAGAACACAGAGCATTGGTGAGTCATTTTCCAAAATAATGTTTCATTTTTGAAACTTGGAATACCAACCTACCTACCTTATATTTGCTAATTTAAAAATGCTTTTGTAATAGGTGTGGCTCGCAGTCAGTGGTGGAGAAGAGTTGAAAAACGCAGTGCCTGGTTTATATCAACAATTATTAGACGGTCCGCATAGTCCGGAAGTTGCAGAAATTATAAGAACCGATCTTCCTCGAACGTTCCCTGACAATATTTTCTTCAATAACACAAAATCCCACCAACTACAACTTTATAATATTTTATTAGCGTTTGCTCATCAAAATCGAGACGTTGGATATTGTCAAGTGAGTTTTTGTCTCGAAATGAAATCATCTATTATTGAAATATGTGTCAGGTTTTATTAAATAGTTTCGATAATAACAATACATTTCGATTCTAGGGATTGAATTACATAGCAGGATTGTTACTCCTCGTAACAAAAAACGAGGAAACAGCTTTTTGGTTGCTAAAAGTATTAATCGAGAAAATACTTCCCGAGTATTATACTCCTACGATGGACGGTTTGTTGACAGACATTGACGTCCTCGCAGAATTAGTCAGGTAAAATTAAAAAGCAAAAACTATATTTAAAGAAATTAAATCGTTTTTTATAAAAAATTCTTTTAGAATCAAAATGCCGGATGTTTTTCAACACATTACCAATATGGGATTACCATGGGCTGTGATTGCCACAAAATGGTTCATCTGCCTATTCGCAGAAGTTCTACCAATCGAGGTAGCTTAGATTGATTTAATAATTTAATAACAATCATTAATTATAACTTTAGCTTTTTAAACCACTAATTTAAAACTAAATCATCCACAGACAACTTTGCGAATTTGGGACTGCTTGTTTTACGAGGGCAGTAAGATTATTTTTAGAGTCGCTTTGACACTCATAAAAAGAAATAGAGAGAACCTGTTAGCCTGCCAGGATTTTGCACTATTAGCAGATTGTTTTAAGGAAATTACAAAGGACAGTATCGTCTTGCATTGCCATGACTTTATGCAAGTATGTAAAAAATATTATTTACCATTTTTGAGGGAATATCGAATTGAAACAATTACTACACTATAATAAGACATCATTTTATAAATTTAAACATTGTTTTAGAGCACTTTTAAGGAACCTGGTTCTCTACCTCGTAGCACAATTACTAAGTTAAGGATAAAGGCTTCTCAACAACGAAAGGATCTAAGAAAAGCGAAATTAAGTAGGTAATATTTGTTAAAGATATAAAAACCCACCGTAAAATGGTTTTACCTCTCTAGTCTATGTTATACGTAAAATATCTTTAAAATTCGTTAAAAAAAGATGAAAAAATGGTACAATTTCAAGTGAAAAATATCACAGCATTCCTTTGAGAACTATGGTGCCTCGTTTTTAGAGTCAATTATCACCTAGAAAAATATTTTTACTGACAAGGAAGCGCTGTTTCTTACTTTAGCTGCTATCCGAGTTTTTAGATTTTTTTCAATAGTCATTTGTCATTTAGGTCATTGTGATTTTAAAATTCTTATTACAATCACAGGCTTCGGGCTAAAGAATCTTTTAATTAAAAAAAAAATTTTCTTTTGAAAAACAACAGAAAAGTTAAATCTAACTTTTCATCCCTTAAAGCCTGTGATTTCTAAAGACTATGTAATTAATTAATCCATTGTCACGCCATAATTTTTTTCGTCATAATCACTTTTTATTTTGTAATCTTACCGTACATTGACTTTATACTCACAAATTAATTTTATTCTCTTTAATTCTCCTTTAGTAGAAACTTGTATTTTACGAGGATAATTCCGACTTTTTCTAAACCAATTTTTGCGGTCTTTTAAGTTTATATAAATAATGCAGCTTTTAATTTTTAAAAAGGAATTTTTTCCTTCTCGTTTTGTTTGTCTTTGACTGCTATAATTTTATAAGTGCATTTTCACGACTGATGTAACAAAAGCGAACAAATTTGGTAGCTACGTATATGTAAATATCCTTTTGAAGAAAGACAAAGTTCAGTAAATGATCATAAATCCTGTTATTTGTGTTACAAAGTCAATCTCAAGATCATTTGAAACTATAAGATAGTAGCAACAATTCATAGATTTATAAAGAGAGAAAAAAACGTGTCCTTTCATAATTTTGCTTTTGTAATGTGAAAATACAGAATGTAATTTGTTATATAAAAATTTAAATACTCTTTTTAAAATATATAATCTCAAAACTATATATTCCGCAATTTAATATTACAAAATGTTCATGAAGTAGTTCAATTAGTTAAGATACATTATTTGTAGAATATTTCAAGATCTCTGTTAATTAAAATAACTTGAAAGCGTAGTCAATCTTTCTGTATTAAAGACTGTTATGAGAATATCGCAGGCCAATATTCGAAATATTATATGTATAATTTGGGTATCCTTTCAGCATTGTATATTCGATAAACTACTACATAAATAAATTGTAAGAACAAAAATTTTTTTGATGTATAATTATTTAGATTCTAACGTAGTAAAAGTTCGTTTACTTTTTTTCAATGCCAATAGAATCTTTGAACAGAAATTTTCCATCTTCGTGTCGAATATTTCACTTCCTAGCAATAAATATGTTAAACAATATCAGATATATTCTAAAGATAATTTCCTGAAAGATTTCAACTCACTTTAAAATTGATCCATATCCTGTTTTGCTTAAAATTTATTTCGCAGATTATTTACAGATGACTTGACATGGTGTCAATCAATTAATGAACTATACATATTTTTTTTAATCGAACTAAACCAGTGACTAAATTCATTTTTCTAAGAGGTCTTTTGCTTCGTTAATTTTTGCTGCAATGTAAGGGGAACCTCCTCGATCAGGATGATTTGCAATCATGATCCGTTTGAACTGCTCTTTAATTTTCGCCTTTGGGGCTGTGGGAGAAACTCCTAGAATTAAACTAGCTTCTCTCCTACTCATTTTATCTTCAAAGCCACCTTTGTAGTATTTGCTATTCGCCAAAGACTGAACACAAATTAATATTTCTATTAATGACAGAGTCCTACATCACTATTTTTTATGTAACATCTTAAATTAAAATCTTACCTGAGAATCTAGCTTGGGCATATTTTTCATAGCTTCTGCCATTTTTTGAGTTAATATTGGCATTCTTTTTATAATGAAACGACCAGCGAATCCCACAGCTGCGATTCCTAATCCGGCTGCTACTATCGCACTACTCTAAAACATAAAAAAAAACATTATTAATAGGAAATTTAATCTGATCATATTCACTGTATAAATGGCTACAAGTGTTTCAAGGAAAATCAATGATAAATTTATGTAACAGTCAGGCGGAAAGTGACAATCGTATTTTTGGATTTGACGTATTAATTTAAACCTTATAAACAGCAATAATTATATACCTGAGAGGAATTAGGAATTGCTCCATGGAATTTATGAGCCTAAAATTGAATTAGTAAGGTTAGGATGTGTTAAGAACTTCTTATACGAAAAATTATGGAAATAATTTCGTGAAAGTAATGCAGAATACTCGATCTTACCATCTTTGCAGTTTTGAAGGCAGTGCGCAGCAGAATTCGTTAATTAAAAACACAATTTATTTTAAGCATGCAATCAAAATCAAAATACACATGTAGCAAATGAAATTTTGACAGAAATTGCGTAATTTACAGCAAATTTAGAAAGAACTATAAATTACAGTAAAATTTCAAAATTCACTATATATTTCCCTAGACATGGCAACTGAAATTTACCGTAAATTTCAGGTAATATTCTTGTCTCGTTTCTTCCAAGAAAGGGTGTTTTTGTAATACATATACATATATGTATGATAACTTTATAACATTTTCTACAAAAGATAGTTGAAGATTAACGACTTTCAGCTGTTTTTGGTAGATTGTCTGCAAATTTGTTGTGCAGGGTAAGCGAAAAATACGAGTGTCCTTTATTTTGAAAAATTTTACATATATCTTTTATTAGTGACACTCACCTGTCAAAACCTGTTCAGTTCACCTCCGTATGAAAGTGCAGATTTAACACAATTTGCTTAAAATTTAGCCAATTCACCATTTAAAAATTTGTTACAAGATTATGTTGAAGGACGCAATAAATTATACCTTATTTACCAATCCTGTGTCATCGGGTACAATTAATTATGCAAAAAATGCATTTTCTTCAGTAAGTAAAAGAAGGAAAGTAAGAAAAATATTTCCTAACCTCTCTTTTTTGTGAATATTAAAAATTCGATAAATTAATTCCTTTTCTGTCTTCATTTTTTTAATTCGATAAAAATCTTCCTTCTTGTCAAGTAAACTAACAAGTACTGTCCTCTGGAATTATAATTTATTATTAGAGCAATAGCAGTGTCTTTTTTTTATAGAATGAAATTTTCTAAGAATTAAATGAGGGTCTGACTTATTTTATAAATGAATTAAAGTTTCATCTACGTTGAGAAAATGATAAGCACTTATAAAGAGATAATCAAGGTTCGTAGGCAATATTTTTTAATTTTTTTTTTTTAATGGTGTTGGAACCACGTTCTAATCTAAAAATTCGATTTCTTCATTTTACTCAAGAAATATTAAATTTGTAATTTTTCTCCTTTGTAGAATTAATAAATTTTTAACTAAAATTATGCGTACAGAGCGAAAAAATATCTATTTCAAATATTTTTAAAGTAAAATACAAATATTCAGTTTTGAAGTTAAATTTTGAATTCTTCATTTTATACAAACAGTATCGAATTTAAGTATTTTTTCGCTCTGTATTCAGTCTTATATTTGAAAAAAGATCAGCGCTACAGAGCGCAAAAATATATATCTATAATTTTCGCTGAGTAAAATGAAGAATGGAATTTGGAGCTTAACACATAGGTCCAACGCCCTTAATTCTGATCAGCAGCATGCTTAAATTTACGTATTCTATTCTTGTTTATGTTTCAAGTCATTTCAAAACAAGTATATATCTAATCTGATCTAATAAAAAAAGATTAAAGTTGTATACTCTTCCGCATTTATATCTATTTAAGATTAAACAAAGCATTGATAAATAAATAATTGAGGGCAATTTTTTTACTATAGCTCGGAAGTTATGTTGGATTAAGTTCAACAAAACCACCAGTAAAAATGGTAATGAAACACCCAGAATTGTACAAATTGGCTGGCAGCACGGGTCCTTTTATTAGGCTTGCAGGAATTAGTGGAGCGGTTGCTGTAGTTTTAGCAGCATATGGATCCCACAGTAAGTTTAAAATAATTTATAAAGAATTATATAAATTTAAACTATTATAAAACCTTGGTTCCAAAATCTAAACTGTAATATTTTTTCTAGAACAATATTCCAATGATGAAGTGGGAGTATCGCAAAGAAGGGTCTTTGATACTGCTTCTAGATATCACTTTATTCATACCCTATCCTTATTAAGTTTGCCTCTCGTCAGATCACCTTTTTTAGTAAGTATTATTTTTAAAAAACTACCGTTTCATTTATCCCGATAATAGGAAATTCATAATTAAAAAAAAAACAACTTTATCGATAAAAATATTCATTTTACAGGTTGGAACTCTCTTCATCTCAGGAATTATTCTCTTCTGTGGTCCCTGTTATTATTCTTCTTTAACTGGCGATAAAACTTACAGTAAACTCACGCCAATTGGAGGATCTTGTTTTATTCTAGGCTGGCTTGCAATGTGTATTTAAAAAAAAACGTCACTAAAAAAGCAGGAAGTTGCTTTCAAGATAGCACATATACTTGCAATAATGTTCACCACTCAGTTACTTTTATACACATGAACAAATCTTATAATGAATATTTTAAACTAGATTTAAGATAAACATGAGTGGTTTTTGTACTGGCATTAAGAAAATGTGAGATGTATTTGAATATAATTTCGTTAAATTAAATGACTATTTGAAATCTGTTTAAATGTGTCTTTTTCTTTCAACGTCTATTTTTAATTGGATAGGTTCCTGGACAAATCTCATCTTTTTACGACTGCGTTTATTGAAGGACTTTTAAAGAAACAAAGTTGTTTTCGATCGAATGAAATAAACTTCATTTATACTATTAAGACGATATAAATATAACTTTGTTTAATACGAATACGTTACGGGTCCAGATCAAATCTTAAGATCAAAGATGCACTCTTCAAACTTCCCGTTTACTTTTGCACCAACGGTTTATGGTTGTTGCCGCTGTTTTTTGCAGTGGTTCAACGCGAGTTCTCTGAGCATGATAAAAATAATGATATATCCAGTTTCGTAACGACTACAAGATAACATATTGTTTCTTTTTATTAACATTGCCAAATGTAATAAACACCGTCGTACATCATTAGACTAAATTCATCGATGAGGAACCATTTTTTCGTCAAAAAAAAAAAAATCTAAAAACAAAAATATTTATTAAACTATGGAATTCGAAATGTAGGTAAACAGATCTAGAAATGAAACTCTAGAAATATAATATAGAAAAAAAATATATACGAAAGACTAAATCACAATTTCTTAGACACAATTAACGCTATTAAAACGAAGAATCTGTGCAGAAGATGTACAATGAACTAAAAAATTGATGAAAATCACTGGTGGATCTCTTGGTGTAGAGATATTCCTGGAATCTTGTGATTTAGTCTAATGATGTTGGCTGTATTCTTAACTAAGAAATAATTGGACTATCTTACCTACCAGTAAAAATATCAAATAATAATTGAACGTGATACATAGATTAAAATGAAAACGTAGAAGTGTCGCATGACTTAAATCGCGCGTCGAAGCGCAGCAATGAACACAAGAGATCCATTACACAGACAAAAAAAAAAGGAAAAATAACGAGTACGAGACGCGTAGCTATTACCGTTATTATTAATATTATAGAAGTTTTGGATTGGTCATGGCGACCTATGCATTACTGTCTCGATGTGTTGGGCGCATATTCAGCGTGAGCGCTTTGCGACGACCTCTTTTAATTAACGAGGCGATAATTCTAGCGACACGTTGCGACGCGACAGATGCTTCGCTGATATAAAACTTTACTTAGAGCTACAGGAAACGCCCTCTCACTTCATAGTTTAGTCGTTACTCGGTTTCTAATGTCTAGAGCAGTACTGATTTCGATACTAATATAATATAAAGTATTTATATATAGACTTGCGTATTATCAATTATCAAACTGCCTCGACATAATTCTATGTATTTACAGTAATTTCTCGTTCTGGCTCTGCGTTAACGAAGACAAATACCAGACCACTGCAGCAAGCACATCCAACTTTTTACGTTGAAATCGGTAATTACGACTCCTTAAGCTCGGCCCAAATCGAAATCGGTACACGTGAGAAATCGACATCAAACTAGAATTTATTCGGTATATGATGAGAATCAAAGTATGAGAATTGTTTGCTCGAGAAGATATGAGTTATTTTTTTTCATGGATTTCCAGTTTCCTTAGGTATCTTTTTAGTTTTTATCGAGTTGGATTCAAGATTTGAAGTACAGATCAGTGGAGACCAACAGATCTCAAACATAATGGGCGAAAGCGAAGAAAATCGGTCTGGTGTATCTTCTGTTTCTAGGAAAGGTGGAACGAGTGTTGACCCTCATGAGACGCTGTTCGTAATTTGTCTCGCATTATTCTTAGGGTCGTATAATCTGGCAGTTTCAGGTAGTTCACGCAGGTCATCACGGAAGGTAGAAAATCGTCTGCCCTCATAGCAGGATCAAGTGTCTTCCGCACTATCGTCAACGGTGGTGTCAAGCTCTTGAAACCTGAATAATAATGTAATATAATGAGTTCATCAGCTTAAAGGCATGTGTTACTTACCATATGAGCCAATTTAAATAACCCCGTTTTTTCCACAATTTTTACTTTATCAAAAAAATAATAGTGGACATACGTTAAGGGCATGTATTACTTACCCGATCCCTACCTTACCGACATTCTCTGTAACGCTACGTCTACATTTATTGAGATACCACATTGAAAATGTCTATATTTGAAGCTAAAGCGTTAAGGTACGTTTGTCTGGTCCTAAATATTGACATTTAAAAAAATTTAAGACCAGACAAACATACATTAGCACATTTTCTTTAATTCTATAAATTTTCAATTTGATATCTTTATAAATGTAGACGTAGCGTTACAGAGAAAAAGATGTCGGTAAGGTAGGGATCGGTTTAGTAATACATGCCCTTAATGAAAGTAGTTTGTAATTTTGAAATTCACAGAAAAGCATTAACATCATTTTTGACAACTTACCACCGACGGGTAGTCTTGGAGATCCTGTAACGAATTGGATAAATTGTCTTTGTTCATCGCTGTTGTATTCAGACATCACTTCGAAGAGGAATTGAATAGCTCGAGAATCAGGGGTATATCCATGATCAGTTCGACAACACTCTTGTAGAGTTCTGATATCCCAGCGACCTCCAGTTTGCACATGTCCACAGAATACAGCTTCGAGTTCCTCTGGGAAGAACAGCTTCAAGTGTGTAATGGGAAAAACTGACTCAAATCCTTCGCGGAATGCTTCCATCTGTTTGTAAACTCCTTCGTAAAGGAACCAATGCACAACCAACTAAAAAATGTTTCATTAGTATACATATATTAAACAAATATTTCTACCTAATAAAAAAAAGAAAAGCAGAAACATTTAAACCAAATTTACCTTAATATATTGATCCAAATTGTGAATAGTAACTGCAATTTCACTTCCACCTTTTCTCAGCTCAATATTTTCGTATCCAGGTAGTTCAAAAACAAGACCCAGATCAGCAATCGGACAGCCATCCATATCGAGAGCTTCAATCAATTGAGTTTTTTCGCTTAACCTCAAAGTTTGATCTTGTTCAATTGCTTCTTTCCGCCTGACAACTTCTTGCAGTTTGCTCAAAGAACGATGAACGTCTGGATCCACATAGGCGAGATCTGACAAACTCAATGAGAACTCTTCTCCCAAAAGCCAACGGTAGAACGTTAAACTAAATGGCAAGTCCAACATTCTAGAGTCGTAAATAGCCTTTGCTGTGAATTTCCCTAGGAACTTGAATTTCGACTTCAGTTTAGCAAGTTGTGAAACTCTGGTGTTCCAGGGAATCGGAGCGGCAGAAAGACCATGAGGATTGTTAACATAACCATCGTGGGTTGGATTGGAGCTTCCGTGCCACATTTCAAGATCAGCGCGTTGTAAATCTCTTGAAACAAGGGCGTAGAACTCCAGCGTGGGTCCCAAACCAGATCCGACCTCGTTTTCATATTCCACTTCAAGAAGAGCTTTGCTCGAAGCAACTTCTTGAACAATTCGCTCAGCTTCCTTAAGAATATCTGTCCTTGATATCCTTTTTTTGTTTCTCTGCAAACGTGGCGTGACTCTTTCCTGGCTATCGGGCCCAGTGATTTCGGGAGCCGAATCCAAAAGACGCTGAAGAGCACGGTCCCGATCGAAGGAAGTCACGTATAATAAGAGTTGCCTCGTATCGAAAGGAAAGAGGAATGGACTGTAGGATTAAAAGAAAAATATAATATTTTAAAATGCTGTATATAATGATACATTAATGATTAATCAATGATAATGAACGTCTAAACTTACCAAACAGTAGCAATTTGCTGCAGCCATGAAGGCAAACTTCCAGTTACAATCACTAGAGGATCCTGAAGTTGTCGGCTTGCCTTTGCTGCAATCTTATTATTTATGAAGTCCTGCGCTGATAAAAGATTAATGCTTTTCAAATGTGGGAAAAGTACTCCCCAGTGTCGGTTTAGAGCATGTAGAAGTCTTAGGAGACAAAGTCCATCCAAGGATGCATCTGAAATATTCACTACAGGTGGCAAAGAAGGGGAAAGATAAGGAGCAAGAGGACATTTTTGAGGAGGAACGTTTCCATCTTGCCATAGACTGTCTTCTTTCCTCTTTGAGCTAACTTTCGTACTCTTCCCTTTTCCTTTTCGACTACTCACTTGAGAACTGGATCCGGGTTTCGGCGACGTGGAATTGTCATCCTTTGTTATGCGTCTGACAAAAATATTTACCGTTACATAAATAATCGTAATCATTAAGTAAAATGTCATTAGGTGTTAGGCATTAGAAACATGATAAGTATATAGTAATAATTTTAAGAAATTAAATTATAAAGAATGCTGTAGTATCACCTGTAGTAGATAGTGTGCGTTTGAACCCAAACGATATCTTGGCCAAGAGGAGGTTCGCTGTCATGATCAGCTTCAGAATGATCGTTTCCAGCACAACCAAACTGTCTGACTGCCTGATAAACAGTCATATCGAATGGCAAAACTTCGTTGCCGATTAATAGTTCAATTTTGTGTTTTCCTGAATTCTGATTCATTCCCGGCTAGAAAGGAAGTTATTAGTTAGCAATTAATTTGAAAATTTAATTGAATATATGATTTTTAATAATAAATAACATACCAAACGATCATCTGCATCTTCTTCACTATTTTCTTCCTCACTCGCCATTGACTCGGCGTCTCTTATTTTTTCACACTTTGGCAACATCAGATAGTGTTCTATAGTTTGTACTAGAGCAAGTGGATCTACTTTTACAGGTCCTCCCTTGCACTGTTTCATACTATTACAGTCAGGATGTCGAACCAGATTGCACTGAAAAGTAAATAAATAGAAATGACATAAAGTTTGAATTTTAATTCCCCGTTTCTCTTTAAAACTTGCTTCTAATTCAATCAATCTATATCTAGTAAGAGAAAAGTTTAAACTTTTATTTATACAAATAAATTTTACAAATAAATACCTTCAGTTGATGTGTGTTGAAGAATTTGAGAGCGCTTACACTGCCTCTTCCAGCTCCAGAACCAGCCGGTAAATCGTGAACTTTAACTGGAAACTGTTCCAACTGTGCAACACAACTATTTAGCTTCATTACTAAAGCACCAAACGCTCCAGGACTAACATCCATCAAATTGTTTTCTTGCTGCATCTACAATCAAACAATTTTTCTCCTTTAAAAATCAATTTTTATTCAAGTATTAAATTTATAGTCAGAAAGGATAAATAATACTCACAGTAGACTCGGAAAATAACTTCCAGAACATACGAAGTCGATCGTATCTACTTCCAGGTGCATCGGTAGTTGTGAGGTAGTTTAACAAAGCTTTTATTAAGCCACTGAAGTTCATTTCAAAGGGGGAAATATCACTTTCCAAGACAATATCACGAAGTTCTGTTAGCGCTGAGAGACTCTCATCCGGATCCTACGCAGAAATAAAACAAGACTTAAATAGCTGTAAAGTTGTATCAACTTTTGTGCTCATTCAATGAGCACTTTGCTTCTTGTAAGCAAATATGATTTGCTTCCTCATAGAGGAAGCATTAAGCTTCGATATTACTTGTTTCCATTTATATTTCCAGTTATATTTGAAAAATTCATTTTTAAAAAATTAATGAAGCATTACTTTTTTATTTTTTAATGAAATACATTAATCATATAGGTCAATCGATTAGTCTCGACATAAGGAATCTTTATTTTTCTCACGTCAACTCAAGATTTTGAGTTGAGACTAGTTTGAGTCCTTATACCGTATTATAAGGATACTTTCAATGCTGCTTATAAGAATGGTCAAAAACTTTCGAAGTTTCGTAACGGACCTAATTGTAAATTTCAATATTCACTTTCGTTTGAACCGAAGGGTCGACAACTCGGCCAAGCGGGTGTAGACCTAACTTCTGACTTCAAGATATTTCAGGATATTTCAATGACTTCAGAAGATTTCAAGAAAATTCAAATGAATTCACGTGATTTCAAATGAATTCAATTAATCATATAGGTCAATCGATTCGTCTCGATGAAAGGAATATTCATTTCCCTTACACCAGTTTTAAATTTTCAATATTTGAGAAGTTATAGTGGAAAAATGAATTTTACGAAAATTATAAAAGTACATAAAACTTTTAAAATTAAATATTTTGTGAAACCCTTAAAAGAAATTCAACTAGATATATAGTTGAATAACTATGCAAAATTTCATCAATTTATCTCTACGCGATTTCAAGATATTGCAGGATCGTGACATACATACGTACATACATACATATACACATACATCCGGACAATTTTTCAGGACATCATACTAGATATCTTGCCCTTGAAATATGTTCAAAAAAACCTTTTTTAGGAAACTGGATTTTGTCACCACTACAAAGCTTCCTCTATGAGGAAGCAATTTGGTACAGTTACTGCCCCTGTAGATACAACTGCTGCGTTTAACGTGGGATAGCTGTTGCTCTCTGTATATGTGCAGCAACTGTCCGTTTGCGGGGCAGTTACTGCACCTTGAGGGATAGCAGTTGCGTTTATCGAAGGAGCGCAACGCTTTCTCTGCCAAAAGACAGTAACTACTCCACAAAAAGTACAGTTGCTAACCTAAAATAGTGCAACAGTCGTCCTTTATTGTGGTGCAGCAACTATACCAAATTTTTTCCGTGTATAAACAAATAAATACATAAAAAATCAGTACTTTAATCCAAGAAACGTCAAAACCAAAATAATATTCTAACACGTCGAATACTCACATTGGATTGAAGACGTTGAATTGCAGAAGTGAGTCTGGCAAGAACAGTTAAAGCTGGATGCGAGCAAGGAGCATCATCTTGATACCTTGCTAAAAATTGTGAAGCTTGTTCTCTAACCCAAGCTTTCGCTTTATCACGATTTCCTCCCGTTAAGCTGGGATTGCTTGGAGGCTTTGCTAAACTAGTGGACGAACTTGAATCTCGTTTATCACTGCTGGAACTAGAGGAAGTGGATTTCTTCCCCCATCTAGCTGGATTCAAATTTCCTAAGAAACGACTGTTCTTAGGAGTAAATCCAGTGAAAATGGATTCAGGTTGCTGAGCTTGCTGTGGAGTTGCACTTCCCAATCTCGAAAATCGATTTTTCTTGTTCTGCCGTTTCCTTTTTAGAACATCTCCCATTCTTCTGAAAGATAACCATTTAAATGTCTAGCATTTTCTAGATGTTTAAAATATTTAAAATTACATCAACGAAACTTACAAATGTGCATTTGGCGGGGTGTTGGAATCATCAATGCTGACGCTCAAATCAGTCCGACTGCGAGTTTCCATCGTGGCAGTAAGATTTGGTTTTAGTTGACTCGTAGCGATAGCTCCAAAAAGAATGTTTCCATTAGTAGTCGGAGATGCAATTGGAGAAGTAGCACTACTAGAAGAAACTGTCGAACTCGAGAGTGAAGTATTTGACGGACCTGGCTGCGGGCTCGGTAATGATGCACCTAAACCAATAATTCAAGTTCACAAACCTCTGTCAATCTTCACCAACATGCATATAAAAAATCTAAAAAATAGTTTTTATACTTACTAGAAGAGCACTTGGGTGGTGAAACACCGAGTGGAATTTCTGGATCAGCTAGTTGTCGAACTTGATGAAGAACGCCTTCGCGATGGAAGTGAACTCCAAAAACTTGTGGTAGCCTCTTCATCAAGATACTCGCCATCTGTAGAGCTCCAATCACTATTCTCAAATCTTGCGAAGCGAGCATTCCAGCAATATGAGAGGACACAACTTGGTTTTTCAAAACCTCTTTGAGAAGGTCCGTCGACGCGTAATATACCATGCGTAGTAAAGCTCTGAGGCATTTATGCTTAACAGCAGGTCCCGCTGAACTACTGTAAACTTCATATAAAACTGAGAATAGGGTTCGGATGAAGGATACGAGCCACTCGTTTGTTTCAATCACAGGAGGTACTACATCCATACTTGATGAACAGGTAGGACTTTTTCCCTCAGTTGGGTTAGTGTTGACTCTACGGAATATACTCCTCGCCATTCCCATATCTTCGTTAATTTGTTTCATCACAGTCAAATCTATTGTATAAGTTCGGCCTAGGGTTGATAAACAAATTTCATCTTCCCCATTCTGGAATGCCATCTCAATGATTCGTGAATCAATCGTGCTAAAAGGATGGCAGCAATGACGTTCGTCTCGCCATTCCCAGTGGACAGTTTCTTGTTGATTGTTTGTCCTCTCGAGTAAACTATTTACACAGAAAATTCCGTCGGTTGGTAAAGGCGGCATCAGTTCCTCAATGAGGCAAGTGATCTCGAACCATTCTTGTGGCGATCGGGGAACAAGTTCCACGTCCTCTGTTTTTACTTCTAGAGAACCAGTTAGAAGATAGCTCAAGGTGAAGGCTATATTTTGCTGAAGAAGCAGTTGTGCAAGGTCAGGGCAGCGGTTAGAAATTGCAGAGAGCATTCGAAGTACAGTAATAAAGTTGCCGATGCTGTTGACTGGTGGGGTGATCATAAGCAACTGTTGTAGATTCTGAAGAAGTTCAGCGTTGACAATTTTGTGCAGCATTACAGGATCGTGTTGGAAACTGTCGACTAATCTGCTGAAAGCTTGGCAGACGCATTCAACGCTTTTCTTATCCTGATTTGCAAGTCTGCTCGTCAGCAGGGGTAGACTATCTAAGACAAGATGGAAATCATCGGGATGGAGATTCTGACAACAGTTAGCCGTGATTGTTAAAGCAGCTCGCTGCGCTGTTATGTTAAAGAAGTCGACAAACTTCAGACATGCGGAGACACCGCCAGCATGAAGAATTGTTTTGCTGTGTCTTCGAGATAACATCGCGAGAGCTGTGAGACATTGTTCAGCAACGTCCATACACTCGATCGACTCCAATTTCTGCAGAAAGACTGGTACAGCATCAACAACTACTGTGGAAGATCGGGGAAGGGCTTCCATCATGTAGGTTAATGCACGACATGCATGAGTCATTATGACAAAATTGTGCTCTATTCCGAGTAGATTTATCAAAGCGGCGACGACCTGCTTGACCGGAAATCCTGGAAGTGTGTCTTCATTTCCCATTACAAGGATTTCTCCCATTCCTATGACTGCTTGAAGCTGTTCACCCTCGTCGTCAACAGCTTGTAAGCCAGCCAAGAGTTGTTGTGCTTTCGCAGCTAAAAAAGACAAAAATGCCAAACATTGGTTAATTAAAAGTTGTAGTATACAGTACACTCGAATCGCGATTATTGTTCGCCTGATTATTGTCTTCCTTAGAAGTTGGGTTCGCTCTCAAACGTTGATGAGGGGAGATGAGGAGTTGAGAGGAGAGGCTCTGCGAGCTCTGTTCTGCCTCAGCAGGTTAATCCTAATTTAGACATTGATTAAGGCTGATGGAATTTGAAAATTTCTCATGTAGATAAACTCAGATCCCAGGGGCGCAACAATAACGGGATTAAGACACCCAGACAGTAATTCGAGCATACCTACTTGCAATATGCATGTATGTCGAGATTATTAGAAGGATAATACAATTCCACAATAAACGCACTTTTTGAGGGGTTTTAATCTGTTTTTATTATTTATAATCTATTTTTATTGATTTTTAATGTGTAGGGGGTGGCTCCCAACACCCACTGTTTTGAGACGTTTGTTGCGCGTCTGTTTAATTTTTGTACATGTGTTCATACTAACGCCACGCACGGGAAATTCAGGCGTGTGTACTTCCCGAAAAATTTTCTTATTTTGCGTTACATTACTTTAGTCTTCTTATGTCTATTCTCCATGGGTATTGTAATCTCTGAAACCAAGTGAATCAGGTACACATACCCTCCGTAACCCTGCTTAGGATTATTGCACGGTTGGGCACGTAATATACTTTAGGTAAATTACATGAGGATTTGACGTTATTTACGTACGTATATTACGTCAAAAACACCAAATTCATATGGAGTGGGGGGTTTTCTAAGTAAAATACGTAATTTACCATAAGTAGAAAACCATGTATAATACGTAAAAAACTTCGAGTTACGCGTCACTACACAACCCTGGTTAATGACCAACTCTGACCAGCACAGTGTATTATTTTGGAGCTTGCGCTGCAAACACTGATACACTCGACCCTGATTTGTATACCTGCTTGGCATCCCGATAATTGTTTGAGATGAGACAATAATAGCAATTCTAGTGTAATAAAATTGGAGATTAGATAATTAAAAACGTAGTCTTTAAATTAACTTAGAGGTTGTGATTGAATAAATTAAAGAAAAAGGAAAGTTAAACTTCATTTGCTTCGTTTAGGAGTAATTAATTACCAGAACTTGCGCCCATACTTCTGTTGAGTAGATGTTGCATTCGAGGTCCTAGTGCTCCGAAAACGTGAGGAGGTAGACCTCGTGCTTCGAGCAATGCTTGCAATCTTCCAACTTCGCCATCATCACTTTCACTGTCTCCTGTAGTAGCTGACATACCAGATGGACCTCCACTAGCTTTATTATGAAAAAAATTTGAATGATTTGAAAAATAATATTAATAGAAAAAATTATAGATTCATAATCAGCAATATTTGCTCCAAATTGTATACAAACACTCAATATAACAAAGAACATACGGAATGTATATCTCGTTTAACTTTTATCGCAAAAATGATTTAAGATTAGATAAGGATAATTTAGATTGATAACTTTTCATGCACATTTTCTCAGACTTGAAAACAAACAGTTCCAAATTTCCCTAGAAAGAAAGTGAGTAAACAAAGTTAAACTGAAAATAAAGTGTGTACCTGTGGCGGCATTAGCAGTCGATGCTGCTTCGTCTCCAGTCGTGCCAGACATTAGTTGACTACTGGGGGCTGAAGATGAAACCGAGGTCGGGGTTGTACTGCTTGAAATAGCTTCACTGTTAGGTATTAGAGTACTTCCTGCTGCAGGGGCAGTTTCTGCTGCTGCTTTTCGTGCTCGTGACGAGGAATGATGTCTGCAATTAACGATTATAATATTACTTGAAAGTTGTCAAGTGTTATTTTATCCGTGTAATGAGAGATGGAGGCTGCCAGAAATTAAGGGCATGTGTTACTTACCATTTATATATATATATAAAAGTTTTTAAACCCGGTTTTTTGTCTTCAATTTTTATATTTTCAAAAAAAATTATAGTCAACATCCGTCAAGAACGTGAACACGGACGGATATTGACTAAAATTTTTTTTTTTAATGTAAAAATTGTAGAAAAAAACCGGGTTTAAAAATTTGCTCATATGGTAAGTAACCCTTAAGGTTAAGATTCAAGTTGTAAACTTAACATCCGAGAATTTATTTTGTTTAAGGTTCTTTACCTAGAGGTGGAACAGGAACTAGACGACGATTCTTTTTTGTGATGTTTTCCGGAAACCTTGGAGGGCCAGTCCTTAGACTGTTCAGAGGACAATTTCACTCTGGACCGCAGTAAATGTTTGTGTGTCGAATGTGAGAGCGTAGGGTTGGTGGCGGAGGCAGACACAGACGGATTGGCAGTGGCTGTAGTTGTTGTACCACTGGTGCCTTCCCCTGCATGTGCCAACGCCCCCCCACTACTCTCCACAGAGTTACTGGCTGCGTTACCCACTCTGATGCTTGACTTCACACCAAAAGTTTGACTACTCGTACTGCCGTTCAAACAGCCACTACTGCCACTTCCACTCTGAGTTTTGGTTGCTGCACAAAAAATCGTCAATTGTCATTTTTCATTCATAAATAAAATGTGAATGAGATCTAAGAACAATAATAAGGATCCTTATGATTAGTGCACGCGATAAAGACATGTGTAATCGTATGTTTGATACAATGATAAGCAATGAGATCCAAATTCACTTCACACCACAATTAAAAGAAATAGAACTTATTTCAATCTTTCTAAATCTGAGTTAGTGAAAAGTGGACATTAATTTGCTTTAGTGGCATATTTTTTAAATTATTAATCATTTTAGTAATTTATCGATGAACATTTTAGTAAATAGGTGTGAACTACATAGTACACAAAACAGGTAAATACAATAAATCATTAGTAGAAATTTTTACTAACGGAAATTAGTACCTAAATTATATCTAACTTTGAATGCATTTATTTTATTTAAATGCGTATAACGATTCCGAAATGTTGACTATTGGTAGAAATAAATTTTTCGTTTTGGAGCAGTATTCAACACTAAAATTTGATGACTTCGCACTTCTTTAGATGTTTAAACTTCCAATAAGAATTTTGATATTTAAATAGACTCTCTAAGATCTAAATATTTTTTGAAATTACTATTATTGTCCCAGAAGGATTCTTTGATCATCTTAAGAAAAAAAAAAACTGAGCAATCGTTAAGGCGACTTCACATCAACTAATTTTTACAACATTCTCATGATGAGAAATGCTTTTCGCATGCCTTACCGTTGGTAAAAATAATCTTAAGACTAATTTGCAAGTAATATACTACAGTTTGATTTGAATTCAGTCAGTAGAAAATTGCATAATGGAAAGTATGACTCAAAACTTGCAATAATATGTATGTAATAGATAATTCATTAAATTTTCACAGATAAATTTAACTTTTGGAGTTACAATTTTAATTTTAAACATTCTTCTTTCTTTTCCTTTAAAACTTCAACTTAATCACTTTCTAATTGTACTCGTCCCTAAGGAGGAGTCCTTATACCTTAGTCCCTTATACCTAAGGGCTTAAGGATACTTTCAATGCTGCTTATAAGAATGGTCAAAAACTTTCGAAGTTTCGTAACGGACCTAATTGTAAATTTCAATATTCACTTTCGTTTGAACCGAAGGGTCGAAAACTCGGCCAAGCGGGTGTACACCTAACTTCTGACTTCAAAATATTTCAGGATATTTCACTGACTTCAGGAGATTTCAAGAAAATTCAAATGAATTCACGTGACTTTAAGTGAATTCACATGACTTCAAGTGACTTCAGAAGATTTCAATAAAATTCAAGTGAATTCACGTGACTTCAGATATTTCAGGAGAATTCAGGAGATTTCAGTGCAAGTGTACACCTGATTTCACGAGTTGTCAACCCTTCGGTTTGAACGTAAGAGAATTAGTATAGAAACTAGTTTCTAGGAGTCGAATGGTGTAGCTTTTCAGGGTGAAATTCGTGCATGATGATTTAAATGGAGGACATGGATGCAATAACTTCCTATAAATTTCTTTCGACAAGCAATGTTGATCTTTGGACTAAATGTTACTTTCACTGTCCAGCGGTTAACTCTATAGGGCGAAGTAAATTTGTAGGACCTAATTGCATTTAGGATTCTCAATTCAGGTTTCCAAATCTGTGGCGACCAAGGACGAGCAGCAAATAGGGTACTTATTTACAATAATTTACTTTTATACTAATTTCTCTTTCGATAATTAATATTCTTCAAAAAATGCAATCAAATTAATTTCATTCAGAATCATTCTTTAACTGTCTGAAAATCAGGTAATTCACATTTTATGCACATTTTGAATCAAATTGCAATCTTCAAGCATCAATGGTAAGTTAGGCTCACCATAATATATTAATATTAATGTTTACTGGATTGAATACAACAAATTTGAAAGCATCAAAAAAAATTCTTTTCTAAAAGCGATTTAAATTGGAAGTGTTTTAATTTAGAAACTTTCTTAATTTCGAATTATCCAATTAAAATTGCGTTAAAGGCATGTGTTACTTACCATATGAGCCAATTTAAATAACCCCGTTTTTTTTCCACAATTTTTACTTTATCAAAAAAATAATAGTGGACATACGTTAAGGGCATGTATTACTTACCCGATCCCTACCTTACCGACATTTTTTTTCTCTGCAACGCTACGTCTACATTTATAAAGATATCAAATTGAACTTTTATAAAATTAAAGAAAATATGCTAATATATGTTTGTCTGGTCTTAAATTTTTGTAAAAATAAAAAAAAACTTTTTTGAAAATTTTTTTTTTAAATGTCAATATTTAGGACCAGACAAACGTACCTTAAGGCTTTAGCTTCAAATATATAAATTTTCAATGTTGTATCTCAATAAATGTAGACGTAGCGTTACAGAGAAAAAAATGTCGGTAATACATAGCCTTAAGAATGCGAATACGGGCGGATGTCCACTATTATTTTTTTCAAAAAGTAAAAATTGTGGAAAAAAACGAGTTTATTTAAATTGGCTCATATGGTAAGCAGTGTTGGGTAAGTTACTTTTTTTGAGTAACAGTTACTAGACAAGTAACTTCAAGTTACCTAAAGTTACTTTTTTTGCTTCCTTAATTTTTTAATTTAAAAATAAAAATAAATAATGTAATATTAATAAAATTATTTTTTATCATTATATTACTATAATAAAAATATTAATAATTCATCAAAATATTATTTAAAAAAACGATTTTCAAATTCGAATCTTTAGTTTCTTTCTTTTTTGTCAGAAAAAAATGTAAATTTGACCATAAAAAAGAGATATAAAAGAACACAAAGTAACTTTAAAGTAACTAAAATTAAGTTACAAGTTACTGCAAAAATCGTAACTAAGTTACCTTAAAAGTTACAAATAACGTAACTTTTTAGTAACTTAGTTATTTTTAACAAGTTACTACCCAACACTGGTGGTAAGTAACACATCCCCTTAAGGACATGTGATACTTTGCCATAGGAGCTAATGGGTTTAATTAATTTGCTCTTATGGTAAAGTATCGCATGCCCTTAAAGATTCTTAATTTTAAAAAATAATTTGCAAACATTTCTTTACTAGATTAGAACTGACAAGACAAGGGTTACAAAATGCGGAAATTGATAAAAAAAAATCATTCCTATCTTCAAATAATTGGATACAATATCCTAAGAAAGAAAAGCCGAGGAAATAAATAGTGCAATTTTAGAGAGAAAACGAAATATTTTAGGTTTATAAATTTGGATGAGTGCGCTGTCTGCATTTATGTACAAAAGGGAAATGTTAAATAACGAAATGCCTTTACGCATTCTGCGAAACACTTCTATGTACAAGAATCAAGGTGAAAAGTAGGTAGTGAGAAAGATTCTAGACAAGCAGCTGATTCCATGGGCTTACACGTCTATTTACAAGAATTAATATGAAGAGTAGGGAGTGAGAAAGAAGATTCTAGACAAGCAGCTGATTCCTTGGGCTTACCTTCTTGATAAGTTTGAGTCGATATTGGGAAAAGTGCCTTTACAGCAGACACAAATCCATCCAGACATTCGCTCATCCTCTGGCCTATGATACAGTCTTTGAATGACTTTTGTTTCAATAATTCTAGATTTTTATATTTAATTTACAAAAAAAAAAGTAAATAAAAAAAGTATGTATATACTAAATAAAGAAATAAAATTACTCGAGATTGTCGAGCCATAGAAGCGTGTCGGGAGTGAAATTAACAATTTCGAATAAGTTTTTGCTAGGAAAAGAATTGAAATCGATCAATCTTTTGATGACTCGATTCTAATTTCATCTGATAATTTTCTGTACTTGCAGACTGCGCTTTTCTCCCGGAAGATTAAAAAAACGATTTCTTTTTATAAAAATTGAAATTAAAATTTAATTTAGGACAGAATTTTGAATTTAAATGTAATTTTGGGTGCTTTGAATATTTTAACTTGCAAAATGTTTATTGCTTTCTTTAATTTTGATGCTTCCAAATTCGCTAGCCTTACATTTTTTATCAAATTAAAACTCCGGAAATTCTCGCATTTCGAGGTTATAGATTTTATAGCCAATTATATTCTCTATAATTCGCATGTCTTCCGTATTGAACAAAGATTTGTACGCATAGATTAGATTTAACCGAAACGACTTTTTTTTATAGAGGGCAACGAACCCCGCACTTGATTTCAAATTGCACTCCCAGAATCAGTTTTAAAACGAAATGAAGATACCTGCGAGTTCTCTAATTTGAATAATAGAAATTTTACTCGCTTTCAGAATTCAAAGAAGAAAGACTACCTATTTATCTAGACTCTATGAAGATAGAATTTTCTTTCAATGATTCATGAATGATATTTGATATTAAATGACAGTACTGACCTCTGCCTTTCGACGTAGATGGATGATTAGAAACAGAGGTGGTGCTTGACGGTAAAATCAAGTTATTGTTGGATGGCGTTACTTTTCTATTGTTTAAGATGCTTGGCAAGGGTACTTCGGTGACGACGTTTGTTTTCGATGAAAATGGAGTGCTCGTGGATGCACGAGATCTAGTCCTGGATGCAACGCAATCCACTGCTAGGTTCAAATCAGATGAGCTACTCTTATTAGCACTAGTTCGAATTCTCACAGTATTTCCACTAATTGTATTCTGTTGCTGCGACTTCTGTCGCTGTCTCCAATCTGTATCTAAAAAAGGAAGAAAAATGAGAATTGGACTTCATATGTCAGTTTCATATTCACACTTAAGGGCACGTGGGAATCACCATATGAGAAAATTTAAATAACCCCGTTTTTTTCCTACAATTTAAAGTTTAAAAAAAAAAAGTAATAGTGTACAGTCGTCCGTGTCTATGTTCTGTACGTCTTTCCACTATTTTTCTTATCAAAAAGTAAAAATTGTATTTAAAAAACCGGGTTATATAAATTTGCTCATATGGTAAGTAACATATATCCTCAAATCTCCACTCTCCTCCTACAAGGTATCAAACTAAAAAAAAGTACCACAGAAGTACTTTTTTTTTAGTTTGATACCTTTTAAGAGGAAAGAGAGTTCGAATTCAGGAATTAGTAGATCATATTCATCTATTATGTCTTCTTTTCAAATTTGTCATTTGTGGAAAACCGATTTCAATGGGATTTTGTAAAGGTGAAAGTTTTCTCAACAGACTCTTGTTTTCAAGATATGAAGGTGTAAAGATAAAGTCGCTGCTCGGGCTTATCATTCGTTCAAGCGAGAAACTTCAAACTTAGATAGCTTAGCCAAAAGGCCTAAATTTATGCCCAAGAGCCAACAAAAAAATACGTGTTTAATAGTTTTTTCTTACCCTTTCAAGATATATACAATGTTATTAATTTACGGCCTATTAGCAAAGAAAAAAAGCATTTGAGTGAGCTGCGATGGTTTTTTATAATATTTAAGTTTTATTGAAACCGGGTTTCCAGAATTGACTTCATTTTGTGAGTTTGAGTTTTAAATTTTAAATGGATTTCTCCATACCTAATAATAATCCTAAGCCAGTGCCATGACCCTTACGCTCGCTTCGTGGTCGATTTTCCCCCTTTGAAGAATCCGCAGATCGTCGTTGCGATGAAGATGAACTTGATGAGGCTCCTGGAAGAACTTGAAGGGATTGTGGTTCCCCAATGGTTTGCTTACGGCGTTTCTCTTCGAGCGTAACTGGGATGGCACTACTATTATGACGTTTCCTATATCCACTGCTACCACTGCTAGAGCTTTTCCCCCTTAATTTAGAGGTGTCTGCTGAAGCACTGGTCTTCTCTACAGACCCCCCAGACGACGACTGATCTTGTTGATCTGCCATAGATCAATCTACTCATGTCACTATTCTGCCTGAAATCAGAAATCAATTGTTAGGCATCTTTATTACGACATTATAGCCAACTACAATGTATTAAAATAAAATATAAATGAGAGGCATGAAGCACTTAAGGGTATATAGTATTTTATAACGCCAGAAGTTATCATCCGAACCAAAAATGATATTCTACTAATTTCTTTGCATAGTAATTACAATATAGCATTGAAATTTTGAGAATTAAATAAATAATATAATAGCAAATCGCTATCTAGCATAAAAAAATGTAATAACATTTTAAAAAATACCAGAAAACAAAATGCCCTTACATACTCTTCATTAATTTCAAAAATTTCAGGGCTATATTGTCACTATTGCACAAATAAGTTGGTGGAATATAATTACCTATTTTCTCGATCAATAACTAGTATTTTTTATTTACCATCTTTTTTATTTATATAGAAAAAAAAGGCAAACAAATGCTAAAAGTATTGAATTAAGAAGTAAATTGTAACAAATAAATTGTCAAAAATAGATCCGCTGTTATTAAAATTATTTAAACAATGTTTGTATTATTGTAACAATATATATTATTGTATTTTGATGTAAAGTATGTATATTGAACTTCTTTTCCTAAAACAATTTATATGGCATTTTGTAACTTCTTGAGCTTCATATCCTAGTTAGAACCTTTCAATATGCAAGTTCATACAAAGAACCTTGTCACTTGAATACGTTGCAATGAAGACTGAGTCACCTTAAGTCAAAATTGGGTCACTTTTATAATTTAAGTTCTACACGTAAACTTTTTAAAAAATTGAAACAAAGCTGATATAAACACAAAATTTGTTGATGAATACAAAAATTAAATCCTCTCTTCTAAGGAACTTTCTTTGTTGTTTGAAAAAATGTACAGTACTGTAGGTACAAAAGAACAAGTACGCTGAAATATTATCAACTGAATAAAATTCTCTCATGAAAATATGGATTAATTTTTCCCCGTATTCCACGAAATCCACGCGTTAAAGATGTATCCTCTAGAATATAAAGGTGATCTACATATATTTATATATATATATATATATATATATAAATTATAAATTCAAATAAAACAATAAGAGCATGACGAAACAGTAATATCTAAAAATAAAACGAAAAAAATAAATTCGAAAAATATATGTAAAATAAAAAAAAAATCCGTTATTTAAAAAAAGTAAGCCGCAGAAATAAACAAATCCAAAAAACAACTGTACATTGTATACATATATATTAAAAAAAGATTCCAAAATGCACTAGCTGAAGTTCAAAAGACTCAAGATTTCATAATCTTACAACACAAGAAAAATCGAAAAAGGGCCTTGTGAGAATGGAACGTAAACTGGAAAAAGGCGATCGGTTGGTCGGGACCTGTCTAAAAATACAAACTGGAATTGCCTCCCTCGAACTCAACTCCTCAAACCCAGAAACCCCCGAAAACTCACAAACCCCTAAACTCCTTCGCTAGAGAAAACTTCTCTTATCTCGTCGATAACAAACACGATACCAAAATTGACGAAAAGAGCGATGCGCAATTCGTGTCTCGTCGTCATCGAGCGATAGCAGTAACCCACCGAGAATCATAACACTTGGAAACAGACTTCTACAAATCGGAGCTGCGCTACTCGAAAAATGCTTCCCGTCGTTGCACTAGGTTAACTTTTCCATACAGATTCGCTTATTTTCTTGAAACTCGTTAAAACTGGACTGGGAAATATCAATTCCTGGTGGAAGTCAATAACAAAAGTAACAAAGGTCTGCAGACAAGAGTCGACAGGCCACCATTTGCTCTCTCTGAGTAATGGAGGACGAGTTTTCTCTCTGCCTGTTTTAACTTGCTTCGTGCATTTTTTATGGGTTTTTTGGAAGGAAATCAGAGTCCAAAAGAGGAAAAGTATGGATTAAAGATTTACCTGAATGTCGGAAAAACATGCTTGGAGCATCGCGAGCAGCGAGGAAAAATCTTTTCTCTCGCACACTGCTGCACACGACCAGGACGACGACACTATTGCACACAATCGGGAACACAGAAGTTGGGGAGCGACACATACACAATTGCACACTAACAGATGGATATATGTGCAGGGTGTTCCTCTCTGAGAAACGATACGTGCGAGTCAGTGCGAGGAGCGCGAGTATAATGCTCGCGCACACTAACACGTATGAAACAAGGGAAGCAACACACGAAACACACTCTCGAGGCCGAGGACACAGACAGGGAAAACAGGCTGAAACAGGCTTGTTACGAAGCGAATAAACTGAATGCGTCGAACCAACTGAGGTCTGAAGCCAGTTGCAGAGTTGGACGCTGAATGGGAAATGTTTCTTTTTCCTCCCACTTCCCTTCGATTTTTGTGAAAAATGAAGTTACTGGCAGAGTGTCGTCATCTCCTGGATATTTCGGATAGTTCAAACAAATGATTTTAATGATAATAGACAAGATTGACAATTAGTTTAAAAATGATCTACCTCGTGAAAAAGACACCTGCTTACCTGGGAATAATTTATTATCCTCTCTTCCAAGAGGCCAGGAGTTATGAATGATGCGAGAAGTGTTAACTTTGTAGTCTTTCGTCTTTGTGGTAATTATCTGACAATTCTTTTGGTTCTTTTCTTTGTTTTTATATCTTGAGAAACAGTTAGGTTAGGAATTATCCAATGCATGGATGCGAATTCATCACTTACCCCATGCTCAATGTTATCAAGTTTTTTTAATATAGAAACCTAAATTAGAAATATATATTATTTATAGATGGTTGGGATTTTATGATAACTTCTGTTTCGCTACTGCAATTTTATCAATATAAGATTTACAGGAATTTTTAATTTCCCGCGAAGATTTCCGCCATCTTTGATGTGAACCACTTCCGCTTGATATGAACCGGAAGTCAGTGTCTCCACGAGCTCATGCTTTCTCTCTCTAGAAACAGTCACGAACCTATTGATAGAGAAAGATAACATGAGCTCATGGGTCGTAGAGTGGGGTCCGAAAAATCCCACGAAATGGAGACACTGCCGGAAGTGATTCATACAAAGATGGCGGAGAAAATCCGGCCCGCTAAAGTTCGTCGCGTCGGTCGCGTCGGGTTGTTGTAGTCCAACATTATTTAATATTCTTAATTATTTACGTGCATTTTTATCAATTTGTGTAGTGTGGAATCTAAGTTTAAGTGCAATAAAGTCGTTCGATCATATAGCTGGCCGTTTTTAGCATTATGCAAACCTAAAATGTAGTGACAATTTTTAGTCTTCGCAGAGACCAAAAATGGAGAAAGACTATTAAAAAATAAAGGAATAAAGGACCACGATATCGAAGAACAAACGTAATTTGGGAGTTAATAATTTGATTTTGCCTATTAAAAAAACCCGGGTTTGATGGAAATTTGAAGTTGTTTAAAAGTGAACTAAAAGGTTATGTTTCTGGGTCAGAGTGGACAAGAACCGCCATCTTTATTTTCGGTTGTTTATATGAACAATGGAAAAGTCTTTGTTTTACGAATTGTTAGTCCTCCGACTTTAGATTGTTAATTATGAAGCTTATGGAGTTTTCTACATTTATTTTGACATCAAAGTCTTAAGTATGTATAATTCAAAGAAGTATTTGGACCTATAATTCAGCAATATTTCAATTTTTTGATTTTCGCTTTTTCTACAATGTCGTATAAATTTGTGAAAAATGTAATAATCTATATTGAAATTAACTATATCCATTTGTGATCGACTCTATATAAATTCGTTGATAAAAGTATAAAGATTAAATTATAAAATCAATCATACAGATTTTTTCCCATTAGAAAACATTCCTACTGTTATCTCCATAAAATCGATAAAATCTTAACTTGTGGCTTTTCTCGATTTATAAAATTTTTTATTAAACAATTCATAAAATTATTAATTTTTTTCAGATAGTGTTTACTTCAGTGCAAACTTTCATCGATGAGGATTATCGTATATCATGGACAACAATTGTAAAATGGATTTAACTGCAATACTATGGATTCAAACTACTCGAAGTTCTGCTCACCTCTTTTGCTGTAAATGTGAGTGAGATTTAAAGTTCCTCCTGTCTCCAGCATAACAGGGATGAAAGGTCCGAACTGTTAGGAGACAGGTTGTAATTATTATTAAAAAAATCTCATGGTGACCGCTGGTATTCCAGCGAGTGGACAGTGTTTTTGGATTTTTTAGAGTAGGCTTTGCTTGGGCTCCAATTTTATTAATTTTTAATATTTTACTCTTATCGTGATTGCAGACAATATTATTGCAATTTGGAAAAAATTACTTTATTAACCATATGTTTCATACAGAAACATTGATCAGAAATAAAACTCATGAGACCAAGGAAAGATTTTGTGACCGGCAAGTTCACGAATCAAAGGGCTTTTAATTATGTTTTTTGATTATGTAATTATATTTTATTCAGTCTTTTCCTTTGATGCGATGAACACCTGAGAATTGAATTGTTTTTCATAAATTAATTTTTTTTATTTAAGTTTCAAAAGATTTTTTCTATGAGTAATATCAAATATTTTTTTAAATTAAAAGTTATTGCTTTTCAATTTTCCTTTTTTTAAACATAAATTTTTGACTGCAGTTCATTTCTTCTTAAATGTAAAATTTGATATTTTTGAGTATATTTCTTTAGTGAAAATTAAAATTACGAAAATAGAATATGAAATTAAAGTCTATTTTTAAAATAATGATTTAAAATCTAATTAGAATAGGATGTTATCGAGGGGTTAATTTCTCATGCACTCTGTTGCAATGTAATTAACTTCTCGAAATTTACTAATGGTTTAACCTATGGAAATAGCATACACCGTTTTATTGTTTAATCAAATAAGGCGCAAAATCTGTGTGAATGTGTTTTTGTGTCTTTGCGTCTTACTTGAAAAATTCTAAATTTCTCTCATTTTGCATAATTTAATTGATTAAAATAACGTTTGTCTCAAAATAAAAACCGGATTAAATTAAAATTTGTTAACAAGAAATATTTCTCAAATTTATGAAACGGTGCATGATTTCAGGGGTGGAGCTGGTATGTGTGTGCCCTAATGTGGCCCCATAAGCTCAGGTGTTGGATGTGTCCCGGGACGTAATCCCTAGGTTTAGGTTCTTTTACACCAGGGCGGTGTGAATGAGAATCGTGGAGTGTGTGTGTTGGTGTGATTGATTTTGCATTTTTAAATATAGCTAGGTATAGGCAGGTAATTTCTTCTGGTGTGAATCTGATGTAATTTTAAGTAGGTAGCATTGGGAATAAATATCTTTGATTTCATTTAAAGATACTTTTTCCTAGATTTTTGGTACAACCGGTTGACCAATAATCATTTTTGATATCGCGGGATGTGCTCGAGTTGAAGGAAATATTTTTTCTTTAAAGTAGGATCTCGAGCAAAAAGTTCCTAAAAGTAAAAGGGGAACTGCGTTATATGTCAGTCCATCTTAAGATGCATGGATATTTAACAATTTATAATATTTATATATTCCACGACAATCACCATGATGATTTTCATTTTTGTCTCACATTGATTTCTATTCGACTTCATGTCATTTTAGAACATATCTTCTCTTTGTGTACTCTTCTTTCAGGACTATTAACTATTTTTTTTTTTAAAGAAAATTATCCTTTTGGATACATTTTCTGATTTTAAAATTAACTTCTGTATCCTTTCAAAATATATAACGAAATTTATTAATCATTATTTTTTAAAGGATAAAATATTAATCTTTGATTCTTTTTTTCTAGGATAATCTAATTATTTTTCTCAGAGTGTCTAGTGAACCGGGAAATAGGTACATACCTGGAGAAACCCAGGAATTTTGTATTTTATTGAAAAATCGACATTTTTCTACTTTATCAAGATAAAAAAAGACTGGAAAAGACTGGGAATACCCAGGAATTTCTAATTCCCAGATCACTAGACACCCTGTTTCCATTAGGATTGTTAAAATTATAATATAATCTTTTTTTATTCCAGGAAGCTTTTTTATTTGTATGTATTAATCTTTTTAAATGTTCATAGGTAAATCAGCATAACAAAAATTATTTCAGAATATTATTTTCATATTTTTTTGACTTTCAAACTTTTTATAAAACATTTAATGTAAGTAAGATTTACATTTAATTAAATTTAATGTAAGTAATAAGATATTTATTCTTTGTTAATATTATTTTCATCCAGAAAACTTTTTTTGGTTGTAAATATTAATCTTTTTATATGTCCGCAGGTAAATGAACAGAAAAAAATACAAGGCCAATTATCTAAGGTATGTTTGTTGAATAAAATATTTATAATTATTTCAAAATATTCTTTTAATATTTCATTGACTTTCAGATTTTTTATAAATGTAAGTAAGATTTTTATCCTTTATTGATATTATTTTCATCCAACATCTTATCTTGAAACTTGCATTTATTGCTTTTTCTCTGTTACAGGAAAAGATTTTTCAGTTAACTTTGTCGGTATCCTTTATTTGATTACTTGATACTTTTTTTTAATATTACTAAGTTTTTTAATCTCTACAATTCATTTTTTGCAGGATAATTTAATTATTTTTTTATTAGGATTTTTGAAAGTATAATATAATGAGTTTTTATTCCAGGAAACTTTTTTCGTTTGTAAATATTAATCTTCTTATATGTCCACAGGTAAATCGGCATAACAAAAATTATTTCAGAATATTATTTTAATATTTTTTTAACTTTCATATTTTTTATGAAACATTTAATGTAAGTAATAAGATTTTTATTCTTTGTTAATATTATTTTCATCTAGAAAACTTTTTTTGGTTGTAAATATTAATCTTTTTATATGTCCGCAGACAAATGAACATAAAAAAATACAAGGCCAATTATTTAAGGTATTTTTGTTGAATAAAAGTGTTTATAATTATTTAAGAATATTATTTTAATATTTCATTGACTTTCAGATTTTCTATAAATGTAAGTAAGATTTTTGCCCTTTATTGATATTATTTTCATCCAACATCTTATCTTCAAACTTGCAATTATTGTTTTTTCTCTGTTACAGGTAGAGATTTTTTTATTTTATTACTTGGTACTTCTTTTTATTACTTAGTTTTTTAGTCTGTAAAGTAATAATTTATTAATATTTCTCAGTGTTGTGCCGGCTTCTGGAACGCAAACTGGAACGCATTTAATGGTTTAAAATAGACTTCAATGATAAAGTGGAGAAAAAATCTTGGACATTTTTTCAAGAATTCGTGTTGATAAAGGTAATTTTACATAAATAAATGTATACTATATTTTAGTGTAATTTAGAATGTTGTAAAGCAATAATAATTTGTTTCTTATTTTTGCAGAACAATTCCGGAAGGCAGAATTTTACACATCTTTTCGAGATGTTCTGTACTATAAAGGAACTTAGATTTTCCTGGGAGTCGTCATTTTTTAAGTAAACATTCAGGATATTCAGGTAATTTTAAAAAGTATATTTACAGTTCTTCTGTAACTTTGCAGAGAATGTTTTTGCTAGAAATCTCAAAGTTTTCCACATGAGCACTGGAGAATTTTTTCGGGTGGCTAGGTGTAAATAAACTCCAATATTTAAAGTACACCACACATTAATCTCGATTAATGCCATAAATAAGTTCATTGAGAGATTCGTCATCTATTGTTTCATTATGCATAGTTGTCAAAGAACTTTCTATTATATGATTTTCTTCAAATCTTTCCACATTGCTACCTCCAATTCCAATAGTTTTTAAACTATCTCGACTCTGTGAAAAGTTTTCAGCACTCTCGTTTCCATTTTCTCTCTGAACTGGACTCGAAAGTCTCAAATGTTCCATCTCTGTTGAAGGACTAGATAAATCGTTGTCCAAAGGTGACATCACCATAGAAAAAAAATCGTGTGGATCCTCCAAATGCAATTTTTCATTGTTTCTTTGTTCCTTTGTAGTAACGTCCATTGACTCTTTGAAATTTATATTATGTGTCTCCTGTGTCCAAATATTTTGATCTTGCTTTTCTGAATTTTCAACACTTTTGGATTGTATATTGGGTTCCTTATTCACGGATTTTGCATTTTTCACATCAGACTCTCTAGTTAGAATATGTTGACCTTCAGTATTCATTAATAAAATGAATTTATTTCCTTCGCTGCAGTCTGTGTCAATTTGATGTGGTTGCACTTCAAAAGTTTTGCTTTCTTTTTGCTCCGAAATTTGAAGTAATCTTTGAATCATATTTTCTGAAGATTCTGTTGATTTTTCAGGTTGAGATACTTGACATTTGTGGGTCCTTTGACTTACCTGCAAAAGTCAAAATTGTATTAGTTCTTTTTTTTTTGACATTATTTGGACTCAGAGATTCAAATCTTAATTTAAAAGTTAGAAATCGAAGAATAAATTTGAAAATCAATTCAGCTTTTAAAAATAGAAAAAACTTACTTTGTATCTGAAGCTTTTGTCACAAATTGTACATTTGTAAGGCATGACTCCAGTGTGAATCCTTCTGTGCACCAAATAAGAAACTCGTTGTCGAAAACATTTTCCTGGTCAAAAAGAGATTTTAAATTAATCTACAAATTTATCATTTGGAAAGTATTTTTAAAAAACTCACCAGTCTTTTGGATTTTATTGTTAGGTCATGCATCATTTCTTTTATTATCAAAATTTTCTAGAGGTATTCCATATTAGTGTATTAGTAACTGTAAAGAAAAACAGAAAATCGAAAACACGTTAGTTGGCTAGTGAATAAAATTGTAAATTTACAAGAATATTTTTAATTAATTAAATGTACCACAAGTTTCACAAGCGAAAGGCTTTTCCCCTGTGTGTATCCTTTCGTGATTGTGCAAAGTGGAAAGTTCTTTGAAAGATCTTCCACAAGTCGTACAAGTATGCGGTTTATCATCTTTGTGATACAATCTATGTTTGTGATAAGACTGTTGGAAGGTGAAAGTTTTTTCACAAATATTACACTTGTACGGCATCTCACCAGAATGAAGTCTTTTATGTTTTTTCAAAAAATACTTGGTTGTGAACATTTTACTACAGATATCACACTCCCACTGCTTTCCCTCGTGGGTTTTTAAATGCTGCGTTACGTGCTGCTCCTGGAAATATTTTTATCAGAATCTGAATACTCAGTTTCAATTTTTTTAGATTATTTAAAATTTCACAACACTACCTTCTTGAAATTCTTTCCACAAGTTGGGCAGTTGTAACTATTTTCATTGCATGGTGACAATTCAAAATCTTTGGTTAAAGAACCTACATTGAAGAATCAAATAGAAGAATAAAAACAGGACATAAATAATTAATTAATTAGTAATAAAATATTTTCAAAAATTACCTAAATTGAAGCTAGTGTGTGCCACTCTCATATGAACCATTAGACTTCCCCTCATTTTAAAAACCTTTGAACACAAATGACAAGGATAATTCTTCAACAAATCCTCAGGTCTAACATTTAAATCCTTTTCTTCAATCAAATGAACCAATTGTTTATGCATAATCAGGATCTTTCTATCGTCAAACCGATAGCCACAAATATTGCACCTCTCCATTTTTTCTTTTGAAGCCAGCAATCTAAAAGTTTTCAAATGAGGAAGAATCTCATTTTGACCTTTTTTCTTAGTCTCATCTTCATTTCCCATTGGAGAAATTTTTAATCCAGTCTCATTCTCGTGATTTGGGAATTCACTTTGATTTTTTGAATTTGTCAATTCAGGAGGCTTCGCTAAGATAGAACTCTTTTTCTCATTTCCATTAATTGATAAATTTGAAACCTGAGTACCTTGTAAACTTCCAGAAGGCTCTCTAACTATCAGACTACCTTGATCAATTATCTGAGAATTACTCTGAATCCAAGAATTCTCTAACGTCCCTACTTGCAAATTAGGAACCGATTTTTCATTTTGATGAATCAAAGATCTATTGTTTTGAATCAGATTCGAATTGTTTTGTATCAAAGTTGGATTATTTTGAACCGAATTTGATTCCAATGTTTTTAGATGTCTTTCTTGATTTTCCTGTACCTGAGAAATTAGTTTTTCTTGAATCGCCCGATATCCACAATTTAAGTTCCTGATTCCATTTTCATTCTGGCCTAGATTCACAGGAAAAATCTGATCGGAAGTCAAATTTTGTAAAAAGATCACTCGAGGTTGTTTCTGTTCTCGATTTTCATTAGAAATCTGAGGATTCAGCAGAATTTTGTTTTCTTTTGCAGGGAAGGATTGTCTTTCCTGTCTTGTAGAAGATAATTTTTCCTGGACTTCCCCTACTTGAGGAATGTTCATATTCTGAGTCTTCAGCAAATTCCATGTTTGGAAAGGAATCGTCTGAATATTGTGAAGGATCTGCACATTGTTGGTAGTTTCCACATCGAGAATTTTAGATTCCTGGGTTACGTTCATATTATTTTGATTAATCGTGTGACCAAATAAGTGGATTGTGAGTTTATCAATTCCCAATAAAACTTCATTGCAAACTGGACAAACGAGTGGTCGAGTTGCGACTCTAACAAGACCATTTCGAAGAGCATCTAGTGTCAGAAATCCAGGCTGGGAACACAAAGGACATGTCAAAAGTCGCGCGCACATTTTCCATAAATCAAACTAGACTCAGTTTTCTTTACATAACTTGCACTTTTCCCTGTTTTTTTTTTATTTATTACCACAAGCAGTTTGAGATAGTTTAGTTTGACTTGATCTACTTGAATATTTAAGAAGGCAAATTTTAAAGAGTTTTTAAGAACTAAAATTTAAAGTGGCTGAATTTTTTACGAAGTCAATTTCAAAAGAACTTAATTTTAAAGACACACGCGTTTCATATCAGAGGGTTTGCCAACTAATCGATGATTTAAAATAATCAAGAAGTACCCTTGATTATTGAGGTTATACCTGAACTTGACCCGATATCAATTTTGAATTAGGTTTTAAAGTTGAAATTTTGAAGTTTTTAAGGTAAACACGGAAAAAAACTACTGTGAAAGAGAACTTGAGACACACGTAACTATGTCCTTGTCGTGAAAATTGGAAAATTCATTTTTCTGACACAGAATCTAAATATAGATTCTCTCAGGCATTAATCTTAGACCAGGAGCACGATTTCTCGGCTAAGCTAACAGAGTCGAGATTTGGTTCTAATTATAAACTAGGGCGGGATTTTTGAAAATAACTTAGAATTTAGAAAAGACGATGTTTATTGCATGCATGTGGTATTAAATATGACAAATGGGTTAAATGTAATTTAGTTTTTAAGATAATCTTATTTTACGGGGGTAAGATTTAACGTTAAAGTGGACATTTGTAAGAGCGACCATCCTTACAACAATATTCTCTACCAGCTGATAAATTTGTGTTTATCCATTCGTCTTTGCAATTCTTTATGAAAAGGTATGCCTGAAAATAAAAGGATATTTGTTAGAGAATTTTAATTCTATGAGTGTAAAGCAAAAAGGGGTCTTTATAATTTGAAACTTACACGCTCTTTAAAACAGTCACGGTCCATGGATCCGCAAAGAATTGTTTGACTGTTTGGCAAGTGTTTTATTATCTGGAAATAACAGAGAAAATAAAGAGATTAATGAGAGGATTGTAGGAAGGGTATATTTTTTGAGAATCTGTAAAGCGTACTCATTTCGGAGAGTGATTTTAGGGTGCATCAGGAGTCATACTTTAAAATCACGATTTCCAATTCTAGTCCTGGATTTCAACAAATTTTTTTAATTTAAAGGCCTTCAAATTTGAAAGATAAATTCAATAAAACCTGATTTTCAAAGTCTTTTTTTATTATGTATTGATAGAATAGAATTTTAATATTCAAGACACAAAACTAGTATTGATTTTGGAAATTTGTGTACTCACAACGTCCAGGCATTTGTTCATACAAATTTTGTTCCCAGCTTGATTGCACGGACAAGTTTCCGAATGTTGATGAAGAAGGGCCGGAGTTCCTTTTGGTTGTTCCTTGCTTCCTTTTTTAAATTGGCCACTCATAAAAACTCCACAGTAACAACCAAGTGGCAAATGCGATTTTGTAATTTCTTTTGCAGTATTTGTTCCCCGGGATTGGTTATTTTTTAGTGCATTTGAAAAAATAATGCACAAAAATACTATTGATATTATGGCACGCATAGTTGAATTGGAACTGAAAAAAAATAATTTATATATTTAAAACCACAACCTAAACAAATTAAATGGAATACTACTTTAAAAGAAATCCAAAATCACAAAAATCCAGATTAAAATTAAAATTTATATGACATAATTTCTATGTTTGAAAATTATTTTAAACAGAACTCACTTGACACAAGTCGAATTGTGATGTGAATGCAAAACCTCCTTTTTCGAATTATCTGCAGGTCACTGATGGCGCAATTTAAAAATTGATTACATCCAACTGCTTAGAGTGCGAAATTCTATACATTTAGACTACTTAACTCGCTTACGACCTATTGCGACATATTTAGTCTTACATTAAGTATAAACATCCGAAAAAGTCATCACTTGCTATCGAAATATTAAATACTGATTCCCAAAAACTTACACGATAAATACTTTCAATTACATTTTAGAGCCTCAAAATCATTGGCCATTTTATAATTTAAAGGCTTTGGCAATTTTAGGAATTTAGTTATTGGCAATTTTAATTTGAACTCACAATTTTTTGAGTTATACCCTCGTTTTTAATCAGTTTTGCCTCTCCTTCCAAAACCACTGTGTTCGCATTCGCTACGCACTTGTATTTACATTTAATTATTTTTCTCACTGACACTATCTCTACCGAAAGTTCGACTGTGTCCCCAACAAAACAAGGTTTTGGAAACCTTAAAACTTGTTCAACCACAAGCGTCCCAGGTCCTGGTAATTTTGTTCCAAGAATTCCTGACAATAATCCATTGAGAAAAGCACCATGAGCTATATTTCTTTCCGAACTGACGTGAATAGGATTGTAGTCGTTGGTTAATTGAGCAAAAGCTAAAACATCTTCTTTCGTAATTACTCGGAGGATCGAAACTCGACTTCCAGGTTTGATATTTGAAACGAGACTCTTCTGATTTTTCTCCACCTCCTGAGGAATCGTGCAGTACTTTTTAACAGATGTAAATAGAGTGCGAAGTGTCTTCGCCTTCATGATGGAAATGATTTCTTTCTTCTTACTACAGGCCTTATTGTTCATGAGACAACGGAATGGATTTCAGGCTTTCCCGAGCAATTTTGTGACTTTTCTCAACTTCTTCGGAATTGCAATAGTCGGTTAGGAAAATCGAAGCTAGGTTGCGAATTCGAGAGTTTTTGACTTGTGAGAAACTGATCATACAGTTGATTATCTGGGGCGAAATTATTTCCGATTTTGATGAGGGAGTTATTAGGAACATGAGAGTTGTAATTGCTGATAAAACCGTTTCTTCATCGGGTGAAGAAAGAAGGTAAGAGACCAATGGGATTCCTTGGTTTTGTAGAACGTATTCTCTGTTTTTAGGATCTGTAAAGTAATACGAATAAATTCAACTTTAAATTTCAGTCCTTTAAAGTATTTAACTTCTGTTGTTTTATAACTTTCCTAATATTTATTAATGATAAAATATAACACCTACCGGAACATAAATTGCAAATGCCTCCAATCGCAAATCTTACAAGAGTTTTGTTGTTTTCGGATAGAATCTCCAAAAATAGTTTTGGCACTTGCAACTCTCTTAAATAATCGTAATTGACTGGATCGTAAGCAAAGTTTGCTAGATTTGCCAAAACTTGTTCCTTTGCGTCTGTAAAATAAAGTTCAATAAATTGGTTTAGCGAGTTTTATGCAGTCCGCAGTTAGAGTTAAAAAGGTCAAACTTTATTGTTTAAAATAGCAACATTTAATCAATAATGTTGATATAAGATTCATGTAGGGATTTAGAGGTTATCTTGCAAAATCTAGCGTCACCTTGTGTATTACTGCAAAGCGTATATTTTATATCTGAAAATGCAATCAATAAATGAATTTACCTTTAGATTTGCTACTACGAAATTCTGTGACCAACAGATTCAAAAATGATCTTCGTCCAACTCCACTTTTACCGGTGCGTTGAATCAGCTGTTCCTTTCTTGAAAACATTGAACAATGTTTTATTGACAGCTTGGAAAAAATAAACAATGCCAGTGATCACTTGTCATGTTCGTTTACAGAAATTCATATGCTTCCCTTTTTTATTTGCGCAGATTAAAGAAGGATAAAATGATGTTTAGGTTAACTATAAAGGTCAAAGAGATCAAATCAAAGGTGGCGTCGTTACAGGTTTAGAGCTTGGAGATTATGTTTTCAATTTGATTGGTGCTGCCTTCAATATCTGGTTTCTGAACTAAAAGTAAACTTTTTTTTCCACAATTTATACTTTTTTTAAAAATAATAATTCAAAGATATAAAGAACGTGAACATGGACATCTGTCCACTATTATTTTTTTTATAAAGTTAAAACTGTGAAAAAAATAACTGGATAATTAGAATTTGCTCCAATGGTAATTACCACCACCAAATTGTTTCCTGCTGTACATACGGGTATAGTGGGAAATCATGTTACAGGGGTTAGAAATAGAGAGTGATACAAATGGAATATAATACAAATTTTTTCACATTACAAATGAAAAGAATATATTCTAATAATTTGTTATTATAAATCCAATAAAAATGCTTGCTGTAAAAAACTGTTAGAGTATATTAATATATTATGTAAAATATGAAAGTTGCTTCTATATTTTAGTATGTACTAGCATTTTTTTTAGAAAAAAATATCTTACCTTTTACAGTAATATTTTTAAGAATATTTAATGAAATATTTTTAATTGGTTGATCATTTAAACATTAGGGACAAAATGTTCTACTTTTCGGTAAGGAAGCGGCAAATAAAGTAATTGTCGTATCTCTACTTAACATCACTTGATCCCCTGAACTTAGAGGAACGGCTCTTCATTTTGTAGTTGTAATTATACAAACCTAGTAAACAAAAAAAATATACAAGTTCCGACTTTACACAGGAACTTTTTTTAATTATTTTTTAATGATTAGCAAAAAGTATTAATAAAAATTCTTTGCACTGTTTGATTTTCTATATTCAAAAATTGAATTACGGTTTTACCTTTTTACGGGTTTCAAAATCAATACTATCCATTTTGAAATTCATTTTTATTTTAATTAATTAGAAATTGAGTACAAATTTTCTTTATAATATATAATAAAACATAAGCTTGATAATATTTTTTGGTATTTTGTCAGTTTAGTATTTTAATACTTTACTTTTTTACTGTCAATTAGCTTCCGGAAATAGAATGACTAATTGCTGTCTGCCCCATACAAAATACAATTAAAATCTCCAATATGATTGTACCTAATATATTTCTAAAATGACAAGGGTTATTAGATTGAAGGGACATTAATTAAGTGGATTGAAGATGTCAGTTTTAACTATATTTTCAATTAGTTTTTTAGTTTTAATAAGACTTTCACTATTTAGTTTTCTCTGTAACTAAAAATTTATTTTTTAAATTTTTACCAGTAAAGTAGTTCTAAAAACCTCCCTTTATGAAAAAAAAATTAATTAATTTGATTAGCTTTCATTTTAATATTCAGAAAAATAATATAGCAATTTCCGTTAAAATTTTTAGTGTTACACCAATAAATAATTTAAAGGAGCCAAGTTCCAATCGAAAAACTCTATTTCTTCATTTTACTCAACAAATCTTAAAATTGGAATTATGCGCACAGAGCGAGAAAATATATAATTCAAATATTTTTTAAGTAAAATGAAAATATGGAATTTTAATGTCAGATTTTAAATTCTTCGTTTTATGCAAAAAAGTATCGAAACTAAGTATTTTTTCTCTCTGTACACAGTCTTATATTTGAAAAAAAATTAGTGCTACACAGCGAAAAAATATTCATCTATAATTTTTGTTGAGTAAAATAGAGAATAGAATCTTGAGCCTAATACTTGTGGACAGCCTTAAGTCTCGCGAAATATTTTTCCTTTTTTTATCTCGTGACGTGATTTATAATCCCAATTAATGCAGAAAACAAATTTGAAGCTGAGATAATTATAATTATAATTATGCTCAAATTTAACTTCACACTCTTGATTCTTGAATCTTGAGGAGACCCTATGGCACGTGCTATACTAACTGAATCATCTCTTATATGTATTGTCGGTCCCTCATACAAATATGTAGGTAAATGAGTGAGAAAACAAGATCGTCGAGTAAGACAAGATGGGACTGACTTTAATCTCGTATTTTGTTCATTGCTGTAATCATCTGAGTTGTATCCCCATCTCAAATCCCCTCCTCCGCTTTTTTCATTCATGAGACCCTCATCCTGGTTAGTGGGTGGACTATATAAATACATTTATCCCTCTAGAGACTTCCTCAGTAGCTCGTGTCCACAATGTTCTGACCTTGTCAAAAAAAAAAAAAAAAAAACAACAAAAGTTCGTTAAAAAAAATACAAAAATAAATTCTAGGAATATAAATCATTGTTAAATATTCAAATAGAATAAAAAAGGGCATTTTCTCTCCTACGAGTCCAACAAGTGTTGTTTATATTCTCATCCGAGAAGGTTTTCGATTTTTTATATGATTGGTTTTGTTCGAAAAAGTGCTCAGTGACTATATTGGCGTGAAAAATGTTACATCGGTTGCTTAGGACGATTATCGTCTTGTTATCAATTGGAGGATTTTACATTAAAAATGTATTCGGTCAATTTCAAACGGCGCCGCATATTATCGTCTTTATGGCGGATGATTTGGTGAGCAAATCATTTTATTTAACTGCAACTAGGTGGTGATTAATTTAAGTGATTGAATTTGTGATCTTGATATGCTTGAAACATTATTTATTGGTATAAATAAGTCGATTTTTATTGCAATTAACTATTTTATACACGAAAGAATAAAATTAAAAATATACAAGTCAATATAAAATTTCTTCCAATTATAATCCACACAGCAAGTGCAAAAGATTTAAAGAATTATGTATAATCCTGACTGGAGAACAAGTTATGTGCAACAAGTTATCCCTATCTGCAAATTCTCATTAATGAACCACAGTGAACATAATTAATCTGATGGAATGATAACTTCTTGAAAATAATTTCCATATTCTTTTAACTTTTGTTTATTAACTTGTGAAAACTGTTTCTTTCTCTTCATGAAATCTTAATTACATTCATTATAATAGTCTTTTTGTTTCTTAAAAGTTTTGTATATTTTTGAAAAAGATAGAATTGATAAAAAAAGTAGAATTGATTTTAAAAGTAAAGGAAGTAAATAAAAGGCCGAAAGTTAAAAGTTGTCTATAAAGTTTGAGGAAACAATTGAAAGTTGCATCTTCTTTACATGCAGTGTCCTTTACCATCTTGAAGTACAAAACTGTCTTAAATTAAAGCAGGTCTTAGTTAAGACAATTACACTACATATTATCTACGCCCCCATAGTAAATGAGGATGCATGAGATGACTCACTACCCTCTAAACAAATAAAATTCCTTCCGAATGGGCAACCGGAGATCATCTTGATGATTGCATAATTCTTTAAGATTTTAAACTTCTTTTTTTTAATCTTTAAATACCGTTTCTTAAGTAATTCGTACTATTTTTGAAATTGTTATGCTAATTGTACTCTATTTACAATGTATTTTCAGAATTTAGAATTTTACTAAACCAGAAAAGAATACTTAATTGAAATTATGTAAATTGGTAGATATAGAAATAGTTTTGTCTGGCTATATTTTCAAGGATTAAATAATTGAATACTAATGATAACATTTTTGTTGTAGGGATGGAACGATGTTGGTTTCCATGGATCAAACCAGATTCCAACCCCAAATATCGATGCTTTAGGATACAATGGAATCATTTTAAATAGGCATTATGTGCTCCCGTCCTGCACACCTTCGAGAACAGCATTTCTTACTGGGAAATATCCTCTGCGAATGGGTCAGTTAAATTTAAGGGTGTTGGAACCAAGTTCTAATCTAATAATTCGATTTCTTCATTTTACTCAACAATTAATGAATTTGGAATTTTTTTCCCTCTGTAAAACTAATCAATTTTGAATTAGAATTATGCGTACAGAGCGAGAAAATATCTAATTCAAGTATTTTTGAAGTAAAATGTAAATATTGAATTTTGAAGTTAGATTTTGAATTCTTCGTTTTATGCATAATGAATCGAAACTAAATATTTTTTCGCTCTTTACGCAGTCTTATATTTGAAAAAAGATTAGTGCTACAGAGCGAAAGAATATTTATCTGTAGTTTTCGTTGAGTAAAATGGAGAATGGAATTTTAGAGCTTAAAACTTGGATCCAACGCCCTTAATTTGTGATGACGGTTTCTTGTTAAATTATTATTGTAAGAAATCAATATTAACTCAAAATAATCATATTAACGATGAATTGTGTAATATTTAGGAATGCAGGGAGGTGGAATTAAGGGTGGAGAGCCAAGAGGCATTCCACTGAACGTTCAAATATTGCCAGAGTATTTACGAGCATTGGGATATGTGACAAGGCTTATAGGAAAATGGCATGTGGGGTACCATACACCTCAACACACACCTTTACACAGGGGTTACGATTCCTTTTTAGGATATTATAATAGCTATATTAGCTACTACGATTACAGATATTCGCAAGGGGTTAGTATCTTCATTTATTTTTAAGTATCAATTATTCAGATTCATATTGAATATGAAATAAAAAAATCCTTATCATTTTATACTTTTTTTTTTAAGAACATGAGCGGTTTAGATCTACATCAAGGAGATCTACCAGGTCATGGAATGCAAGGTGAATATGCTACCGACCTTTTCACTGAAGAAGCTCTGAGAATCATTGATCATCATGATCCACTACGACCTTTATATCTTCAGATTTCACATTTAGCGGTTCATGCTCCTCTGGAAGTGCCCCTAGAACATTTTAATAACAAGGAATTCGCCCATATCCGCGAACCAAATCGTAGAAAATTTGCAAGTAGGTTTCAAATTTATTAATACTACTATTATTATTAGCAATTAGAAAGGGCGATGGTTTAACTGTCTATATTAATTATAACTGTCCACATTAACTGCTCCTATATTTTTTTCTTGGAATTTTTTAGTATTTTTTGGGAGGACTTAAATCAAATTTTTAATAAAATTTTCTTTTTTCAGTGATGGTTTCTCGATTGGACGATTCACTGGGAAGAGTTGTTGCTTCTTTGGGAGATAAAGGAATGTTGAGGGACTCTATAATTCTTTTCCTCACTGACAACGGAGCTGCCTCCATTGGTGAATTTCGAAACTGGGGTTCAAACTACCCTCTAAGAGGAGTAAGCTAAAAATTCTTTGAATTTGATGTAATTACATTTTTTCTCTAATACCAATATTGATTATAAACTCTAAAATTGTAATTTGTAGACAAAGTACACATTATATGAGGGTGGAGTGAGGGGTACAGCAGCTCTCTGGTCACCAAGATTGCAAAAAGTCGCAGTAGTTTCAGAACAATTAATTCACATAACGGATTGGTTGCCAACTCTTTATTCAGCAGCAGGTGGAAATTTGAAGGATCTTGGTGACATTGACGGTGTAAATCAATGGCCAGTTCTCAGTGATGGTCAGGGATATGCAAGAGATTCGATTGTACTAAATATCGATGAAGTTACAAGAACTGAAGGAGCAATTTATAATCAATATAAACTAGTCAGAGGTAATGAAATTAAATAAATGATTAACAGAGAAAAATTAACGTTGGTTGACTAATTCACCTAAAAGAAACTACAAATTCCTATTTTGTTAGAAGTTGATTTTAATTTAATTTTTCGAATTTTTTTAAACAGGTTCAGTGAAGAGGGGATATTATGATGGTTTTCATGGAGAATCTGGAAGGAATAGAGAAGTACCATTTTATAATACGACGAAAGTGATGAGAAGTGCAGTTTCGGGAAGCATTGCTGCCCATCTTGGAGGGCCCATCACTCAACCAAGTGCGATGACTCGTTTAAGATTGCAAGCTACTGTTCAGTGCTATCCAAATACCACTTTTTTGTCGTATCCCATCAGAAATACATTTATTACTTGCAATGAGACAGAATGTCTTTTCGATATCATGCGCGACCCTTGCGAAACGAAGAATATTGCAACTCAATATCCTCGGGTAAGTTTTATCCTATTATGTCAATATTGTCAATTAAAAATATTTCTCCTTTAATTGTCAATAACGATTTTGTTACAGCAAGTGCAGTATCTTGACAAGTTACTCGAAAAATATGGACGTCGTCTTGAGAAGCAAGTGAAAGTTCCAATTCAGTGGATGGCAGATCCTAGAAGAAAAAATAATACCTGGGAGCCTTGGTTAACTCCCAATGCAATGCTTTATGCTTACGCAAGTGCGGCTTCGAAAATAAGCGTTATAGCAGCATTTACTCATTTCGGTGTAATATTCATAATTGCCAGCCTCAGGATTTTGATTTAATCTAAAAATAACGGCGCGTATCTTATCTTTAGGCGAGTAGATCTTATCAAAATTTCAAATTTTATATTTTGTTATTAGACTTCAGTTTCATGTCAAATAGATTTATTTTAGATGAGCTTAGAATTAGTAATTTAAGGAAATTTTATGTCTAAAGTAGGTATATATTTTATTTGTATGTATTTCTAATTTCATCCAGTTTCGTCTTTTTGTTAAATACTTTAGTTTATTCTGATTAATTAGTTAAAATTTAAGAAAACACCAATAATTTAATTTTGTATCTCATGCTTTTTTCTTAAGGGCATGTGTTACTTACCATATGAGCCAATTTAAATAACCACGTTTTTTCCCACAGTTTTTACTGTTTCAAAAAAATAATAGTACATAATAATAATTGAAACAGTAATAACTGTGGGGAAAAAACGGGGTTATTTAAATTGGCTCATATGGTAAGTAATACATGCCCTTAAGGGCATGTGATATCCCTGCTACAGATGTCGGAAATAAAACATAGAAATCGGATATAGACCGGATACAAACCAGGCAGGAAAAATTTGCTTTTTATCCAGTTCTATCTGCCTTCTATCCGATCTTAAATACATATTTTCGGAATATATCCGGTTTTATTCGGTTCCTTACGAGGAAGATGATAAAAATATATAGTGGAAATATTCTGTCTGGTTCTATCCGGTTTTTATCCGACAAACTTAACCGAAAATTAAATATTTGCAAATAACCAAGTTCATTTTTATCTGTTTTCTATCCAATTCCTATAAGGGCCAACCCCGCCACCTCTTCCGATTGTAGATCATCCAAAGTCTAAAAAATAAGAGTTGATGTAAATATTGACGGCATAATGGCCTCTGGACGGGAAAATGGAAAAATACAATGAATTCAATTGAACAGTTTTAATTTAATTTAATTTTTATTTTATTTATTTTGTTTTTATTTTATTTTATTTTATTTTAGTTCCTTGTTTGTTGACAATGAGAATTTTCAATCTCGGATCTATATATCATTTGATATATTCCTTACAATTTCTGAGTCCCTTAAGGATGTAAAATATATAAACTTCATAGTAGCACAATCTTGTCGCCCAATTATGTATCCCATTACTTTTTTCTATGACATAAAATAATATGCCTAAATGATTATATTCTTGAGATAAGTGTAATGCCTGAAATTTGAAAGTTATCTCAATTTGTCCCTGTATTAAATTATTATTATCTTTTGCATTTATTGGAAACTTCATTTTGCACACTGAATTTTTTTCTTTCATGTTTCTTCGTAAGTCTAAATCGTTCACCTTTATATTTACGGACGCTGATAATTTAAAATCACTACTTATCAATGTCGTACAGCTTCCATCTTTGTCATATTTGAAATTATAACTTTGAACCTTTTTTTCCGGTAAACAATATATTTCGATATTTAAAGTAAAGTCACTAGTTACATTATTTATGCAATTATACATTCATAATAATCAATATTTTTAGCTAATAATTTATTATTTACTCTTATTTCTTATATTTACTAAGAATATCTATTTGCTCTTATGGTAAAGTATCACATGCCCTTAATTTAAAAAAAGTTCAATTACGCCGTCAATTTGTTCTTAGAAATATATAAATAATTATTTATTTCGACTAGGTATTTCTGTTTTATATTCTGAGAATAGAATGCAATTAAACAGTTTAAAATTCTTGTAATTTTATTTCATTTTTGGTAATAAATGCAAGTAACAAATGTATATCATTTTTTAAATGATTTTATTAGTCAATAAAAAATTGAACAATCTAAAAACAAACAAGTTTATGTCAACGCTCTTTTACAGTCTTCTTTTACAAGACTTATTTACTGTACTCGATATCACACGAAATAATTTCCAACGCGGAAGGACAATATTTCGATAAACGTTTCCTTGAATTGTTTTTTAAATATAAGAAATAACACCATTTGAACATGTACCTGTTACTTCCTCTTTTTGTTTTAAACTGAGCCTCCGAGTTACTAAGATTTCAAAAGTTTTATTCAAGACAATGAATATGGCATTAAGGAGGATAATTTGTGTTTTAATGATCTCGATTTTGTGTTTAACTGATAAATGTGAGGGGAAAAAGCCACACATTATTGCCATCATTGCTGACGATCTTGTGAGTCATTTTTTATTTAACAACATTAATTTAAGATATTTATTTATTTTATTTCTTGTGATTAAATATTTTATGATTCATACTAATTTGTATATTCCATTGTATTTTTAAGGGATGGAATGATGTGAGTTTTCATGGTGGAGATCAAATTCCAACTCCAAATATAGATGCTCTTGCTTACAATGGAGTAATTCTTAATCGACATTATACGCAACCAACTTGCTCACCTTCAAGAACTGCTTTTCTTACTGGATACTATCCAATTCGTTGTGGTAGTAATTTTTTATTAATAATTTTTTTAATTATTATCAGTATCACAGTATTTATTAATTAATTTATTATTATTTATTATTTTATTCAAAATTTTATTACGGAATCTGTTAAATTGGAACAATATATTTTAAGGAATGCATGGAATTCCACTAGTACCAACAGAGCCAAGAGGAATACCTTTAAATTTGACATTATTACCAAAACATATGAAAAACTTGGGATATGTAACACGACTTGTTGGCAAATGGCACACTGGATATTATACAGTTAATCATACACCTACTCATAGAGGTTTTGATTCTTTTTTTGGATATTATAATGGTTACATAAAATACTTTGATCACACAATTAAGTATGCTGTGAGTTCGGTAATTAATTTTAATTATAAAAATGAAGAAATATTTAACTAGTACATTAGGATCATTACTTAATTACGAAATAACTGAAAAGTGTAAAATGGGTTTTCAGCAACATACAGGACATGATGTACATCGTGATACTCCAAATTCTTCAATTGCTGAACATCCAAGAGGATATTTCACTGATATAATCACTCGCGAGGTTGAAGACCTCATCAGTAAACATAATAAGGAAAGTCCCTTATTTCTTCAAATTGCCCACTTGGCAGTTCACGCTGGGGACAATGCAAATCCACTTGAAATTCGTGATGCTAATGAAATGAATAACAATTTTGGACACATCAAAGATATCAAAAGAAGAAAATTTGCAGGTTTTAAGATTTCCTTATTTTATATATGTATAACTAACAATTTTGATCCGCACGCGATTAATTTCTCCTTTTTGCACAACTTTTGCTAGTACACAAAATAATTGAGAAATTTATTATTTTTAAAATATAGAAACTTGTTATCCCTTGACTAATTGCAGAAATCTCCATAAGTTTCGTAAAATTCTTTAAAATCAATTTAATATCCTTCCAAATCCTTAAAATTAATTAATATCCTATAAAATCTCATAAGATCCCTTAAAATTATTTAAAACCCCTGACATGTCATGAAATCCATTAAAATTCCTGACAATCTAATGGGATTTTGTAATACCCCTTGAAAGTCCTTAAAAAATAACTTAATATCTCATAAAATATCGTCAAATATCTTAAAAGTATTTAAAGTTCCATGAAATTCCGTAAAATCCCTTGAATCCTTTAAATTACTTAATATTCTATACAATATCTTAAAATCCCTTTAACATCCTTTAAAATCTGGTTAAAGTCCTTTAAATTTCGTAAAATCCATTGAGTCCCTTCAAAATCCTTCAAATTATTTAAAATCATATAAAATATCGTAGAATCCCTTAAAATTGTTTAAAACCCCATGAAATGTCATGAAATTCCTTAAAATTTAGAATCTGGTGAAATTCCTTTAAATTTCGGAAAATCACTTGAGATTCCTTCAAATTACGCAAAATCCCATGAAGTCTCGTTAAATATTTTTAAATTATTTAAAATTTCATGAAATCTCGTTAAATAGTTAAAAAGACTTGAAAGTTCAATGAATTTCAACAAGTCTCTCAAAATTTCTGAAAATAAAAGTCCTTAAAATTTTTTATTATGATAAAATACCTTAAAATCCCTTCAAATTACTTAGAATCCCCAAAAATATTATCAAATCCCACAAAGTTACTTAAAATCACATGAAATTTCGTAAATACCTTCAAATCTGTTATCCATAAAATATTATATCACCGAAAAAAATGTCCTATGAAATATCGTAAGATCTCTGAAAATTACTTAAAATTTCTGTGAAATCACTTAATATTTTTTAAATTTCCATAAAATTCACAAAACCCTTTTAAATTTTTTAACATTATTGAAGGTTCCATAAAATCTTATTAAATCTATTAAAATACCTTAAAATCCAGTAAAATTTTGTGAAATTCCAAAAAATGTGTTAAAAGTTTCTCAAATTACTTAAAATTCCACAAAATATATAGTCACATCACTTAAAATTACTTTATAATCCCATAAAATTTCATAATTCTGATCTCTTTTTAAAGATAGGATTATAATTAATTCTTGTAATGTGAATTTTAAAATACAAATTTTCTCTTAGCAATGGTACATGCGTTAGATGAATCCGTTGGACGAACAGTAAGAGCTCTGAAAAATGCAAATATGCTCAAGGATTCTATAATCCTATTTATTTCTGATAATGGTGCCCAATCAGAAGGATATACTGAAAATTCGGGTTCTAATTATCCTTTGCGAGGGGTAATTGCAATAAATAATTAATAGTTATATATAAAATATGAGAAAGCAAAATAGATGAAAGAGATAATTTAAAAATTATTTCAGCTAAAGTTTACTGCTTATGAAGGAGGGGTTCGAGGAGTGGCATGCATTTATTCACCCTTGATAAAAAAAGCACATCGAGTTAGTAATGAAATGATTCATATCTCAGATTGGCTTCCCACCTTTTATTCAGCTGCTGGTGGTAATATTGACGATCTGGGTGAACTTGATGGAGTGAATCAATGGTCAACTATTAAATATGGAACAAGAAGTTCCAGACATTTTACGTTGGTCAATATAGATTCCAATTTCCGAAATGAGGCAGCCATTCTTGGACAATTTAAACTTTTGAAAGGTGAACAAATATCTCTGCTAATATATTGTGTTTTATTAAATTTTGATTTATTATTTTTTACTCTAACGTATGAAAATTTATTTTAGGTCCAATAGAAATTTATTCCAAATATTATGGTGATATAGGAAATCAAGCAATGTATCCGGTATACAATCTGACGTCGATACTATTTTCTTTATCAAATCAGGCGATTAATAAAGACTCAAATCTCTCACTTACTCCATATGAAATATCCCAAATTCGAAGAGAGAGCACAATACATTGCAAAAAATCGATATCTGTGTCTTATGGAACCTCTTTATTCAATATTTTTGAAGATCCTTGCGAAAGTACGAATGTGGCTTCAAAGTATCCACAGGTAATTATAAAGTTATTAAAGATTTTTCTTTATATTTATGCAAATATTGATATCCATAAATTATTTTGCAGATTGCTCAAAATTTGAACCGCATAATCAACGAATATCGACGAGTAGTGATAAATCAAAATTTCATTCCCTTCCTTAATCCTGCAAGCTATCCAGAAAATTTCGGTGGCACATGGATGCCCTGGGTTAATAACTTATAATATATTTCTTTATACGAAATTTTTTATAATTAGCTTAGATTAGATTTAGGTATTATTATTATTATACCTAATTCATCATAAGTAAAGACATTGCAAATTTACAGTCATAAGTATTTCAAGAAAAATGTACTCATCAATTCAATGGATGTGAAAACCTTGCACTAGTTTTATTCTACTAAAATAATTATATTTTAAAAATCATTAAAAGTTTAGTTTTCAAAGATTATACTGTAATTTAAAAAATTGATAACGTATATTAGTAAAAGAATAACCACATATTTCTTTAAAGTATATTTTATAAACTATTGATGGTAATTAATTAATGGCTCTTTTTGACTCTATAATTTTTTTAACTAACATCATCTTTAATAATACTTTAATTCTTGTAAACAATCATTTAATATATTAATGAGGTGAGTCTCTGACCTTAACATAAATTTCAATAATTTATTCAATTTCTTCATTTATCTCAATACAAAGTAAAAATTATAAAATGAGTAGGGGTTTTCAGGTAAACTCGTGACTAATCTAAAATCTTTATGAAATTTATCACTTTACACATATGACATAGTTGGCTTTGTAAACTGAGGTACACATTCATAGTATTTAAAGGCGCGTTATAAAACTTAAATGCTCATTTGCAAAAGTTACTTCAAAGAGAATGTTATCGTGGCTTTTAACTCTCACTAAAACACCTGTTGTCCTTTATGTGTAAACTTTTACATAAGATTCTTATGAGAAAAATCGTGTTTTAATTCCTTATCAATTTAATCTCTCAATTATAATTTATATAAGTTTTTGCAAATATTGTAGTGTGAACATATACTTTAAAATTGTGTATTTTTTATTGTGTGTGATTTTATAATTGTGTATGATTTTAAAATTGTGTTATTGCAGGCTTGAATCTGATTCTCCTATAAATACCTAAATTGGAAATTTTTTCGAATGAAAAAAATGAAATCTTTAAGATTTGTGATAAGTGTTATTGTGGCGATTATTCTCGGCCTCATTGGAATATCTGTGGCAATTGTATGGGGACAAGGAGCAAAAACGAAAAGACCTCACATCATTTTTATAATGGCTGATGATCTTGTAAGATTTATTCCGTGTTTAAATTTTAATACTAGTTTAAATAAATGGTCTCTTCTAAATAAATAATAATTTATACAAACAAAGTATAAACAAAAGAGTTTTGGTTTTTTCTGACATGGATATTTAAACTAAGATCTGGTACGTTTACTTAACTAGATATTTTTTTAATGAGTTTAGTGTTTGTACAGCTTTACATCTGGAAAAAAGTAGATCAAGAGTACTTTATTGAAATGAGATAATGTTTTAGATTAATAAATGTTCAAGGTTGAAATCCGCGACTAATTTAAACAAATCTTTTTTATTGTACTTTTTAATAAATAAAAATAACAAATGTGATAGTATTATAAATTCTCTGTACTTAATTTAATCATAAAAAATTATATCCATATTTAGGGATGGAACGATGTGAGTTTTCATGGGGCTGATCAGATTCCAACTCCAAATATAGATGCTCTTGCTTACAATGGTGTAATTTTGAATAGGTATTATGCTCTACCAACATGCACGCCATCAAGAACAGCTTTTCTAACTGGGCGTTATCCTATCAGAACGGGTAATTAAAAGTTTCATTACATAACTAGCATTATCAGTCAAAGTGTACGCGGGCAAATTAAATTTTAAAGGCCATTAATAAGTTACGTGAAACTTACAAGTTCCACGCAATAAATGCTTGGCATATTATTTTACAATTTAAGTACTTTGTCAACAAACTTTTATTTTGGAACAACTTCAAGTGGGAGGATAATTTTATAGATATATGGGTAAATTATTGAACCTATAGAATAAACTTAAACTGGGTGATAGAATTTTCCTATTTTAAAAAAGAGATGTTACTAATATATCGAACACATTGTTGTCGAAAACCTGATTGGTTTAGAAACTGCGCCAATATGTGTGAATATACCGAATTTGAAAACTATCTTCAGATTATTTTCGTTGTCAAAACGATTACTTACACTGTAAAAAAAAACTTCAATTACTTTAGTTGAAGTTTTTTACAATTACCGTAGCTGAATGAATATTCAATCAAAAGTAGTTGAATTTTCAACAAAATAGTTGAATATTCAATAAAAAGTTGTTGAATTTTCATTATATTTCTAACAGTGTATAATAAATTTTTCATGTGCTTTTTTATATCAGTTTTTAATGTATTAATACTCGTATTGTTAATATATTATATGTATACATATTTGTATATTTAGATATTAAGATACCATCAGAATTATGAAATTTTATGGGATTATAAAGTAATTTTAAGAGATATGACTATATATTTTGTGAAATTTTAAGTAATTTGAGAAAATTTTAAGACATTTTTTGGAATTTTACAAAATTTTACTGGATTTTAAGGTATTTTAATAAGATTTTATGGAACCTTGAATAATGTTAATGAATTTAAAAGGGATTTTAGAATTTTATTGAAATTTTAAAAATATTAATTGATTTTACAGAAATGTTAAGTTATTTTCAGATATTTTACGATATTTCATAGGATATTCAATTATTTTAACGACTTTTGGAATTTCCAGGGATTTCATAAGATTTCATGAGATTTTAAGTAATTTTAAGGGTTATAACAATAGTTTATGGAATTTGATGGAAGTTTATGGAACATCAAGGAATATCAAGGAGTATTAAATTAGTTTAAGAAATTCAAAGGAATTTCAGCAGATGTTGAAAGATGTTAAAGGTATTTTAAGATATTTTATGGGGTATTAAGTAAGTTTAAAGACTTTTAAGGGATATTCAATTATTTTAAGTACTTTCAAGAGATTTTACGAGATTTCATTGGATTGTGAGGAATTTTAAGAGATTTCATGAAATCTCATGGAATTTTAAGTAATTTTCAGGAATTTTACGATATTTTATTGAGTATTTTTTTTAGGAATTTCAGGAGATTTCGTGAGATTTCTTGTGATTTGAAGTAACTTTGTGGGATTCGATGATATTTTTGGGATTCTAAGTAATTTGAGGGAATTTAAGGTATTTTATGATAATAAGAAATTTTAAGGACTTTTATTTTCAGGAATTTTAAGAAATTTGTTTGGATTCATTGAACTTTCAAGTATTTTTAAGTATTTAATGAGATTTAATGGAATTTTGATTAATTAAAAAAAATGTAATGGGACTTCATGGAATTTTGAGTAATTTTAAGGAATCTCAAGTGATTTTATGAATCTTAAAGGAATTTCATAAAATTTTATGGAATTTTAAGTAATTTTAAGGAATATGAAGTAAATTTATAAAATTTAAAGGAATTTCACCAGATTCTGAATTTTAATGGATTTCATGGCATTTCAAACAATTTTAAGGGATTTTACGATATTTTATAGGATATTAAGTAATTTAAAGGATTTTGAAGGGACTCAATGGATTTTACGAAATTTAAAGGACTTAAACCAGATTTTAAAGGATGTTAAAGAGATTTTAAGTTATTGTACAGGATATTAAGTAATTTAAAGGATATTTAATTTAAGGGATTCGAGGGATTTTACGGAATTTCATGGAACTTTAAATACTTTTAAGATATTTGACGATATTTTATGAAATATTAAGTTATTTTTAAGGACTTTCAAGGGATATTACAAAATCCCATTAGCTTGTCAGGAATTTTAAGGATTTTGAAGAATATTAAAGGGATTTTAAAGAATTTTACGAAACTTATGGAAATTTCTTCAATTAGTCAAGGGATTACAAGTTTCTATATTTCAAAAATAATAAATTTCTCAATTATTTTGTGTACTAGCAAAAGTTGTGCAAAAAGGAGAAATTAATCGCGCGCAAAACACGGGGATTATAATTGCTAGTATAATAAATTTATTATGTTTTAATTAAATAATTCCATTCTTATGAATTTTAAGGAATGCAGGGTTACCCACTAAAAGCTGCAGAGCCTCGAGGAATACCATTAAATGAAACTTTGTTACCACAACACTTGAAAAAATTAGGGTATGCTACACATCTCATTGGAAAATGGCATACTGGCTATTATACTGACGGACATACTCCAGCGAATCGAGGATTTGACACATTTTTCGGATATTATAATGGCATGATACAGTATTTTAAACACACGTACTTGCAAACACCACCTGTAAATCATTACAATATGAATACTGATTGTAGTAATTTATTGAACAGCTGAAAATGTGCTTTTTTGTTAATTTGTAGAACATAAATGGATACGATTTGCATCGAGATGTTCCAAATTCCCTGAAAGTGGATTATACTCCTGGATACTTTACAGATATTGTATCAAATCAGACTGAAGAAATAATTAGTAAACATGATCCTGAAACTCCTTTATTTCTTGAAATTGCCCATCTTGCTCCACATAGTAGTGATGCAAAAGATCCTCTTGAAGTTAGAGATTTGAAGGAAGTTAACTCAACTTTTGGATACATTGAGAATCTCAAACGAAGAAAATTTGCAGGTGAGTAGCAATTAATTGTTTCACTTGGAAATATCATCGATATGTCAACTTTTAATCAATGTTTTACATACTTTATACTATTTTTCTTATAGGAATGATGACAGCTCTCGATGAATCAGTAGGTCGCACAGTAGCTGCCTTAAAAAAGGCAAAAATGCTGGAAAACTCGATTATCGTATTTGCTTCTGATAATGGTGCACAAACTGAAGGATTTTTAGAGAATTCGGGCTCAAATTATCCTTTGAGAGGGGTAATAAATAAATAATAATTTTATTTATGTTTCTGTTTAAGTATATGGTATATTACTTAAATTTTCTTTGAATAAAAAATTAATTTTAGCTCAAGTTCTCTGTATACGAAGGAGGTGTTCGAGTAGTTGCATGTGTTTATTCTCCACTAATAAAAAAACGTTCGCGGATCTCGCACAGTTTAATGCACGTAACTGACTGGTTGCCGACATTTTATTCCGCTGCTGGTGGCAATATTGATGATCTTGGAGAAATCGACGGTGTGAATCAATGGTCACAAATTCAAAATAATAAAAAGAGTAATCGATCATTTTTACTTGTGAATATTGACGAGAAGGAAAATACTGAAGCTGCTATTCATGGAGGAATTAAGATCGTTAAAGGTATTTAATATTAAATGTATTAACTGAGTTTAAATGATTCATAAGTAATTAATTATTCATTAATTGCAGGAGCTCCAGACCGTTATGGCAACTATTATGGGGACTCAGGAAATAATGAATCCTATCCAAAATATAATACCACAAGAGTTCTAAATTCTTTGACGAATTTAGCCATTAATCAGGATGTAATCTCTCCACTTTCATCAGTAACGGTACAAGAACTGCGAACCTCGAGTCAAATTCAATGCAAAGAGTTTACACACTTTGCAAATTGTTCTAATCGATGTCTATTTAATATGGACATTGATCCTTGTGAAACTCAGGATATATCGTCAAAGTACCCAAATGTAAGTTTGTACACCTGCTATTGAGAATAATGATAATTTTTTGGTAACGGAGACATTTTTTTATAGATGGTGAAATACTTGGAGAGTAAACTCGACGATTATAAAAAAGTTTTGGTGAAACAAACAAATACTGAATATGATCCAGCAGGTTTTCCAGAACATTTTAATGGCACCTGGATGCCTTGGATTTATTAAGTTTTGAAGACTTCTACTTCTTTACCATAGAAATTGTTTAATTGTTGCAAAAAAGATTTGGAGGGCCGCCCTGAAAATAATTGGAATATCAGATTCTAATTATCCTCTTCAATTCTAGTTTCTCAGTCATTACTAGCACTGAGTAATTAATTAATTAATAATCCTTACATGAAAGATGGAAGACTCGCTAGCTAATTATGAGAGGCCGAAGTTAGTTAAAATGACTTAATTTTAATCCGTTCGAGGCTTCTTCGTTGCTCACAAAATCGTTGAAGGGTAAGCTGCTTGTCTTCCGCAATTAATTATTTTTTGTAGCTCAGGGGAAATCGTGGACGGGAATTCGATTGGCCCTCTCGAGAAAGAGGAAGAAATTGCCCGTCCGTCAATTTCTTTTCTCTCCTTCCGAACTCATTGTATAGAGATTATGTAGATGAATTTTCATAACGCAATTGTGTGCGAAAGATGTTGATATCGCTTTAATGTCCTGCTTTACGCATCTCTATCACAGTATAGACATTTGAGTGTAGACATTGAAATCCAAAGATGCGTATAAAAAGTGTCTTTTTTATTGCCCGTAAAACTCAAAGTGCCTCGTTAAATATTAATTATATCGTTAAAATGTATTTATTTCACTGTAAAAGTGATTTGCGACGATAATTAGATATTTAGAACTCAGAAAATTCGTGTTTACTGGTGTAAAGTCAAAGACAAGTATGTCTTATTGCGCAAAGAATAATAGTTATTCTTTAAGAAATTTTACAGAATTATAATTTATAATTGACTTTCGAAATGAAATTAAAGATTATTAAAAATAATTAAAATCTATTTTGCATTTTACATTTTAAATATATCTTTAAAACCATTTTAGATTCAAAATAAAATTCAATAATAGAAGATGAATCTTGAAATCAGCTGAGATCTCAGCTGATATGAATGTAAATAAGTTCGTGGAGAAAGAATTCAATCAAATTTAATAATAATGGATGTTTTCACAACAAATGAGACAATGATTCTATTTATAACGGTTTCAATATTTATCAACGACCTTATTTGCATTCATATCTCAGCTGATTTCAAGGTTTATCTTCTATTAATAAATTTGATTTTGAATCGGTTATTTCTAATTTTTTAAAATTTGCTCTCATTTGATTTTCTTAAATCTAAAATCTAGCTGTCGAGAATATAAATAATCACTTGATGCGTGGAATATAATGAGTAAAATTATATAATTTCTTGACCCGATTTCACTTCCACCAAAATTTAATTTCATTCTGATATTTCAGAATGCGTAGAATCTAGAATTTCAGCTCAACAGCTGGTAAACGACGCGTCTTTTAAAATAAAGAAAAAAAAGAAAGAAAGAAAAAAAGGAGAAATTGACTTCTGATTGGTCCGAGACTACTTTGCTGTCGAATAAATTTATTCGAGAATGTATGAGGTGCGATTATGTTAGTCAGGACCCTTGCTTAAACTCAAACGGTCGTACCAGGATAGCGTTACGAATTTCTCGTCCCTTTCTTAAAGCGTTACGAATCCTAGGAGTTTGGTCCCGTTTGTCTAGATCGGATTTTCTAGCCTTTATCCTCCAGAGAACTTTATTCTGGACTAGTCATTCTACATTAGGGTGGTACAAAAACTCAAATTTCGAATTTTCCCATCGAATATCCTTTCTTATAACATACAGGAAGGCAAATTCCTATTTTATCATTCGGCCTACTTTTTTGAAAAGAATTTTTTAATTTATTTTTCGCAGCTATAAATTTCATACACTCATTCTTTATTTTAATAAATATAGATCCGGGTGCCTTAATTTGGTGATTTAGTCTCTTTTAGTCTCTTTTAGTCCTAACTCTTAGTTTCTACGTCAAGTCCACGCCATGGAAAACTGATTTATGGGGAATCAGTTCGAGTGCTTGGAAGCGCTGATCTGCTCGTAATTTTATGCACCTAGCTCTGCGGATTTATGTTCACTCAACGAGAATCACTCACGAATGACAGAGAACCCTTAGCTCAGAAATTTTTTTCCTGCAAGTACATAATCGACAATTTTTTTTGCAGAATCGATAGTGAAAAACCATTGATGTGTAACCAAATCATTTTCAGAGCTGGGTAACTATTTGAAATGAATAATGCCATTTTATATTTTGTATTCGAAAGAGAAAAAAGAAACCCATTTTGCATTTTCCATCTTAAACAGATTTTCAACCTATTTTCCACTTAAAATACCCTTTTCCATTTTTTTTGGTTCTTCTCTAATTTAAGGTCAAAAAAAAAATTTCTAGGGTGTTTCCGATTCTGTACATCGAAAAGAACCAAAATATTCGTTTTAGACGAAAATATGTAATTATTTTTTTTAAAAAGTGACTCAAATGTATAACAAAAATTCATTTAATAGTAATTTACAATAAAATTATGAGAAAGCAAAGCAAAAAAGTTCGTTGCGTAAAAGAAATCAAAATTGGATATTTAGAACTCAGAAAATTCGTGTTTACTTTACGTTACTCTTTAAGAAATTTTACAGAATTATAAATTATGATTGACTTTCGAAATGAAATTAAAGATTATTAAAAATAATTAAAATCTATTATGCATTTTTCATTTTAAATAGAAGATAGAAAACCATTTTCTATTTTCCATTTTAAATAGACTTTGTAAATCCATTTTGCATTTTACATTTGAAATATATTTTGAGAACCATTTTACCCAGATCTGATCATTTTCATAGATTAGCATTGCATATGCTCGACAGCTAGATTTTAGATTTAAGAAAATCGAATGAGAGCAAATATTAGAAAACTGGAAATAATCGATTCAAATAAAATTAATAGTAAAAGATAAACCTTGAAATTAGCTGAGATCTCATATAATAATAATATAATAATAATAATAAGTTCGATGAGATAGAATTCAATTAAATTTAATAATAATGGATGTTTTCACAACAAATGAGACAATAGGTACAAATCGGTAAACAATAATATTATTCTCTGCTATTAATTTAAGATATGATTTTTCATATAACGGTTTCAATGTTTATTATTAAATTTGATTGCATTATCTCTCAACGACCTTATTTGCATTCATATCTCAGCTGATTTCAAGGTTTATCTTTTATTATTAATTTTATTTTGACTTTATTTTCTAATTCTATTTTTCTCATATTTATTATTATTCGATTTTCTTAAATCTAAAATCTAGCTGTCGAGTATATGCAATGCTAATCTATTAAAATGATTTGGTTACAGATGATTGAGAAAAGATGGTGTTATTTCTGAGAAAGAAATGAAATTAATAACAAAATGGAAAGACTGCAAAAATAAAAGCGATATTACATTTTCTAGAAGTATATGGTTCCAAATAAACGTTAAATGTCATGATTCCATGAAAATTTATGCTCGGTGGATCATAAATAGTTGCCTACGCATATACGTGATTCAATAAAAGAAAATCTTGAAACGAGTGTATAAAGTAGCTCCCTTCTTTTACGAGATCATAAAGAAGAATGTTATTATATATTACATAACATATTACAGAGTCAGAGTTCGCATTTTTTACTGCTAAACAGATGAAAGTAGAAATAAAGTAGATCTCATTAGCGAATATATAAAGAGCAATGCTATAATCATTAAACCGATGATATATATCAAATCCAGCGAACGTTTCTCATAAAATCCGAAAAAAAACGACAACTGGAGTAAGTAATCTGATACTGAAGAATATAAAACTAAAACCGGAAGAATCGGTAATTGTTCCTCGCGAGTAATTGGACAAGAAAGAAGACAATGACAGTTGTCAATAATGGCTCGTCCTCAATTTAAAAGTACCTTTTGTGAACAATATCTTCAGAAGAATATCGCTCTTCCATCTTGAAGGATAATGTAGGTGCCTATATACATTTAGGTATAGGTATATATATTGAAAATAGGATTCGAGGCTCTAGCAGTTTGGAGCTTTTGATGCTCGAACCAAAAGAAAGTTGGATAAGTTCGGGTGGAAACTTAACGACGTAATGAACGTCTGACTGAGGATTATTTATCGACAATTGTAGAAGAACGTCAGGATGGGCGGATGGCACAAAAAAAAAAAAAGAGGAAAAAGGTGGAGAAAAGGCAAAAAGCAAAGCTCGTTCACGGCATTGTGTTGCTCGATCGTGCTAATTATCGATATGAATGGTCCAGGATGACTTGCCTCGATCCCGCTTTTTGTTGGCCCACGAAGTATTTCCTAGAAATAACAAAACGAGTGAGGGGCTAATTTGAAACTCCATGCATTCCATGTTTGCTCTTTTAGATTCATCTACAAACATCATTTCCCAAACTTTACTTTTAGATGCTTTAATCTTTAGATCATTTCCACTTTCCTAGCTTTAGATAGTTGCAGATATGAATGAGATGAACTATTCTAAAAAGATGATTGAGTCGAAGTCGAAATATCGTAACGCCTATATTCCGCACTCCTGATTCGTCGTGTATCGATAGTGATTTTCGACAATCGATACTTGCCGAATCGTAAATTATACACGTGAATTTAATTTGAAATTTTGAATTTGCTTTCGTTAATAATCATTTTGTCACGAGTCTAAACTTGAAATACATTGAAAATCTAGGAATTTTAAGGAAATTTTATGGAATTTTTAAAGATTTTATGGGAGATAATGGGATTTTAAATGTTATCATACAATTTTAAAGAATTCCAAGAAGTTCTTGGGAATTTTTAGAATTTTGACGACTTTGATCAGATTTTAATCGGACTTCAAGGTACTTTTATGACTTTTAAAATATGTATTTCTGGGATTTAAATAAGGAATTTAAAACTTTATAGGGAGTTTTATTGAGG
>UCOH01009973.1:0-18553 GCA_900474275.1 Synergus japonicus
ATATATATATATATATATATATATATATATATATATGCATGAATATATGTGAGAGAGCAAGAGAGCTCTTGCAAAAGCTCTTCTTTAGTTAGTCTTCTTGCAATAGTATCAGCCATGCACACTTGCCAATATTAATTTTTAAGTTTCGATATAATAAATTGTATTCATAAACAATATTTCGCTTTTCTTGGATTTATTTCATAATTTCAACATGGTAGCAAAGCGTGATTTGACAAAAAAGCGAACGTTGAATGAAAATAAAGTAAGGTTAAAAAAGGACCACGTTGGTGGTAATAAAAGTTAAAAATAAAGTTCAAGAAGTAAGTTGAAAGAATTTTGAAACAACATGAGTGACTGTATTGAATAAAATTTTACAATGATTTATTAACAGAAAAAGTGTGTACAAAGTATTATAAAAACTTAGAAAAATTGAAAACAAGTTGTGAAAAGTTGAAAGTTCAAAATGAAAAATACACAGTTTAAAATTATTATAACTGAAAAATATCTAAATAAAAGTGAAGTTAAATGAATTGATAAAAAATCTAAAATATTTTATCAAAATAATCTATAAAAAGACGCATGCTAAGGGCGTTGGATAATGGGAACTTAGAAAATTTTTTGAATGCCCCCAATAATAAAGACGGCCCTGCCTCGGTATTTAATTTGAAGAGTAGATTACGAGATAAATAGAAGAAACTCACCAAATATTTCGGGTCTGAAGAAATCCTAGAGTGCATCTTATAAAAAATGAATTGCGTTTTTCTAGAAAATGAATATTTGTAGTCAAAATATTCATTTTCTGAAACGGAGAAGTGCATACCGAGCAGACAAATTGCGGGAAGAGATGACGATTTTCAAAGTCACTCCACTTTTCACTATTTTATAGACACAACACTGTCACTAAATAAAAAAAAAACGTTCTGCACAGAGTCCTTCTACAAAATAAACTTTCAAACTTTGAAAGAAACTTTGCGGAACTTTGCAACATAAAATTTTGTCGGTTTAGGAACTTTTTTGATATCACTTGACATGTCAGAAATATGACAAAGATGGAGGTCAACCATCTTTGAGTGCATCACTTACGCTCAAACAGTGCAAACGGGCATTTTCGAAACTAAAGTGATGAATTTCAGATGGTTGATTGGTTGGCCTCCATCTTTGTCATATTTCTGACACGTCAAGTGATATCAAAACAGTTCCTGACGCGATAAATTTTTATGTTGCAAAGTTCCGCAAAGTTTCTTCCAGAGTTTGAATATTCCCTCCCATGGTGGCAGAAAACGCAAAGCAGGATATAGGACATAGGACAGCACCTTCAAAGTTTATATTGTAGAAGGACTCTGTGCATAACGTTTTTTTTTTATTTATTGACGGTATTGTGTCTATAAAATAGTGAAAAGTGGAGTGATTTTGAAAATCGTTATCTCTGCCCGTGATTTGTCTGCTCGGTATGCATTTCTCCGTTTCAGAAAACAAATAATTGTAGTCAAAATATTCATTTTCGCAAGACAAACGCGATGCATTTTTTATAAGATGCACTACTCTAGGATTTCGTCAGACCCGAAATATTTGGTAAGTTTCTTCTATTTATCGCGAAATCTACTCTTCAAATTAAATACGGAGGCAGGGCCGTCTTTATGGTATTGTATGGGGACGTTCCATGGGACCCTTTACAAAATTCTGTGGCCCTAAATCCATCCTAAACGAATCTGGCTCATCCATGAATGGCCCTCTTTGATCCCTCAATTACTTTAAGTTTTTATTATTTGAATAATCTTCATACTTGAGTCTAACCTCGCAAAGTTTGTTAAGATGTTCCACTCTCTAAATTGGAATCAGTGAAAATTTCACTGATTTAATTAGTGATTAAGTATTTCACTAATGAATCAGTGATTTGAGACTTTTCACTGATCAATTCAGTAATAGTCCACTGATTATCAGTAAGTTTTTACTAATTTAATTAGTGAACCGATATAACCTTTACAAATTTCATTAAAGTATATTTATTAGTTTTGGAAATCAAGTTCCAATTTCAATCTGTAAATTCAGTAATTTATTGTGGAAATTTTGAATTCATAAAAGGTGTAAAGACGAACCAAAACGAGAACAACGTGAAGTAAGCATTTTATCAATCGTATCGAACGTATTTATAAGTATTTACCGGGTCAGTGTGGCGTCCTTTAGTTCATGAAGCTTATTGAATCATCTTTTCTATCCGTTTTTTCACTTATTGCAGTGTATGGTGAATGCAATGATTTAATGATTGGAAACTGTTTCTACGTTTGATTGTGCCAAAGGTATATGTATAAACAAATTTTATTCAGAAAAACTTTCGATGAACGTTTAAGGCTAATGGTTTGAGGTTAGGCTAGCTGAAACTTTTGCTTTTTAATTGCATCTAACATTTAATTTAGAGGAACAATTTCTACAATCTTCTCAATCAATTTTCAAGGTATGAATTTGTGATCAACTCAATTATAAAATGTATAATTAGTTCCCTATGAGGGTTACGACACAATTGTGTCAATAATTTCAGATTTAAAGAGTTTTATTCCATAGTATGAGAAATAGAAAAAACATTGGAATGTAGAAAGGGACCTATGGTCGAGCACAAGGGGTAGTTTCTAAAATAAAATTAGAAGAAACATCGTGGACAGAAACTAGTATAGCCCCTTAATGGAACCATTTTCTTTAGATTGACTTTGAAGGTAGTTGTCCCGACTATTTAGTTTTGGTTGTACTCATCATTACTTTACTCAAAATTGTTGAACTTCTAATAGAATTAGTTACGTCTATTTCCACTTAGATATATAGATTTGTGAGCATTATTTTTTTACTCTCTGTACTTAAATAACGTAATTCTATACTCGTGTACTTAATCATTAATTGTTCATCCAACTAGTCTTGTGTTAATGATTGGTGCTCTCTTCAGAAGAAAGCGCATATCTCTGCTTTAATATTTGTAGATGCTTATTATTGGAGGAGTGTTCCTTTTTGTGGCTTTGTGATTTTTCCATTGATTTTGTCTTCATTATCTAACTTCTGTCTTATATAAGAATTAACGCGACAAAATTCACATAAGACGTCATTTATAGCAATTGCTTTCTTAAAACTGATAGAATATGCTGCTGCTTCATTTGTTGACTGAATTGACTTACAACGGCCTGAAACGCTACTCACGAACTTAAAACAAACTGAACATTTCTTATTCTTTAAAAAAATACCTTTATCATCTTATTTGCGTGTGAGTTAAAATAATTAAAAGAAATGAATATATTCAGCTGTATGAAGCAGATTGAAGGATTTTATTAAAAAAACAATATGCAGATAAGTTCTTCCGCCTACAAGAGAAATGAATTATCAGTCAATGGGACAATCACAAAGCTGAACACGCGCATGTGTTTCTTCGTGGAAATACATTTGTCGGGAATGTTCCAATCATTCAATTTTTATAATTTTATAGCATCTGTTTTGGTTGTGCTTGTACTACAGTTCTTTTTACACAGATGTACACTCTGAACTTGGGTATTGGGTTTTTACTCCCACTCTTTCAATTTTTGTAAATAGGGTATATGTTCGACACCTTTTCGACTTAAACTAAAGAACAGATCTTTTCGAACCTTTGAATCATTCATGCCTCTCATTTCCAATCACAAATAAACACAAAGTTTCAATATAGTTATGAAAAGAAATGTTATTTTTTTTTTTAATAAGACGGGGTGATTCATTCGTTTAATTCCCCTTTATTATTCAGTATCCCTTAACTGAATAAACGGAGCTGAGGCGGCAGGTACAAGGCAATACATAGTTGCTCGTAGTAAAGACTCCAGAATCAGACGTGTAGGAGGGTTGCCCACTAGGGTGGTTCAGTAGGATATCTAAAATCAGATTTCGAATTTTGCAGATGAAATTTTTTTCATACGAACGATAATTTCAGAGTGTATGACTTTGAAACTGTGATGCAGACTAAACAGAGTGTCAAACAGTTGTGACGGTGCGTTTTTGACGTCCCTCTATCTGGACGTCATGTAAAGGTATGATTTTGTCGTTTTAAGGCCAAGAAATAAATTAACTATCAGTTTATGTTAACAAAAATAATAAGGATGCTATATTTTCCTTTAAATTACATATCTAAGTTAGAAACTAAATGAATGTATGAAAATAACCAAATTTATATGAATCTGAATGTAAATGCAACAGTATGAATGTTCGGTACGGTATAAACGTGAGAGAGAGCGAGCAAGTGTTGTGAGAGAACGTACACGGTATCTAGTGACGTTTACGTAAGTCACGTATCACCAGCGGTCGAGACAGATATTATCTCCTGAGTCCTTCTCTCTCTAATAAACGGTATACGGTACGGTACGCTGAGAGAGAAAGACCAGGGAGATCTAATGACTACTTATTTTTATTTCTCCCGCGGTATTTTCCCAGATACGGCTCAGACAGGAGTGAACCAGGGCTGGCCAGATTTGGGCTAGCGTACCCTCTTTGTCTAATAACTGGCCATGGGGGTGCCCGTTGGTCAGGTATTAGATGGTTTCACATTTAGGATGGGAAAAATCGGATGTTTTTAGTTTCGCAGGTTCTGGAAGTCATCCTCAGGTTGACCCAGGATAGGTTGGTGAAAGACGACGTATCCTTTATCTGAGTGTACGGCTGTAGGCGTACATGCCGGTCGTACACCTAGTGGATCTTCCTGAAGAAGACGTCCAAGTTACGTCCCGGTCGCTCTGCTATAGTGGTAACCCGCTAACAGAGAGACCAGACGAGTTTCACTGAGTGCCGACTAGCTGCTCCTCAGCGAACTGATCGAAATTGTGTCGATTCGGTGCTTATAAGCACTTGTGATTACGTCATGAGTAGCCGGCGGATAGTAGGGGAAGCCGGCTGGTGGAAATTTCGCCCCACCCGCACGGTGACGTAAATTGATAGCGATAGCAATTGAAAGATAGAAATATTTGACGGGCGAAAATACTGCCCGTTACACGATTGTAAAACATTGTTCAAAGTCAATAAAGGTCTCTCGACAATAGGATTTTAGAATCCGACGTAACATACAAAGTACGTATCCGAATTCGATGAAGTGTTCTCAAGCTTTGCAATATGGTACCATCCGTGGCGTTTTACTTGATATATTATAGCGTTAAACACTTACATCGACCCCTCGCCCAGAAATACACACTTTTCAAAAAGCGATAATGCTAAAATTATAAATTAGCACAACCTTATTTTTTCACAATTCATGCTATTTTCTAACTTTGACACTTCAGCAAAGGAATGATATGAGAAAGTAACCTTTGTGTGAAAAAAGTGTATGAACATTTTGCACTACCCATAGGTAAAAATGGTGCAAATTTAAAATCTGTGGATAGTGCAAAATTTTCATACACTTTCTTTACTCAAAGGTTACTTTCCCATATCCTTCCTTTGCTGAAGTGCACCAGTTGCTACAAAACTTCCCCTCTTTTGCATTTAAAAAGTAATTTTCAAATCCATTTGAAAAGTTGACAGAATTAGATAGGCACGCAACAAGGATCTCAAAACAGTGGGTGTCGGACGCCACCCTACAAATTAAAACTAAAGAAAAAAAAAAAAGAATTAAAATCCTCAAGAAGTGCGTTTAGCGTGGAATTATATTATTCCATCTAATAATTTGGACACCCACACATAATCGAAGTAGGTATACTTGAATTAATGTCTGGGTGCCTTGACACCCAGAACTTCGTGCTTGTTGCGCCCTTGGAATCTAAATTTTTCTACATGAGTATTTTTCAAATTCCATCAGCCTTAAAATAAAGAAAAGTATAATCATACTTTACAGAGTTATAAAGTATAAAGCAGACAGTAAATGCGGAAGTTATAGTCTTGTTTTAAAATGGAATTTTCTTCGCGGAAGTCCAAAAGCATAGTATATTATGCACCAAGGGAGGGAAGCAGGCGTTTATTGTCGCGCGAGACAAAAATGCCTCCCTCCCGTGGTGCATATGTTCTTTTCTACAATAAATGTCCAAAAAACGCAAGTTTTCGAAAGTATAAAGCAGGCTGGACGTTGTTGTTTTTAGACCGCTGAACAAAACAGGGAAAAATATCTAATAACAAGGTAAAAAAAAACTCGTCATAGGTAAAAAAAAATCAGAACAAGGCAAAAAAGACTCAGAAGAGGGAAAAAAAGTCTTTTCATAACACAATCATAAAAATGGCGTGATTCGTGCCTTAATAGGCAATCGATATGGTGGGCTTTTTGACATAGGGTTGTATAATTTCTGTATAATTCCAAATGATGGCTCTGTTCGCACAGTGTGACGTCAGAGTTAAAAAAATAGTCTTATTTTTAAGAGTCTTAGTATTTTCGTAACGCTCTTGAGTTACGAAAATACTGTGAGAGCATTTACCGGCACAGATAAGTCAATGTTTTTAACGACAACTTGAAGAAATACTGTCATTGGTCAACATGTAGCACGCGATTCAAAATCGAATTAATTTAACTCGATTTTGAATTGTGCGCCAGATTAGAGCTAATGGCAGAATTTCTCCAGCGCGAAATCAACGTACGCTACGCGTGTACCTTTCCCGGATCGAAATTCCCATCTATTTATTCCGAGCATAGTCAATGCTTTAGGGACAGCTATTTTCACCACCAGTGTACCAGTCAGTTAAAGTCATTTGCAGTTAAGTGAATTTTGAATGTGTACAGTGTACTTTATAGAAAAATAAAAATGTCAAGTTCTGAAGATGAATTGCCATGCACACCACCAGATATGCGTGCGAAAACGCAAGAAATATTTGGCGATTTATTGCCAAAATAGTCTCGAGAAGTGTACGAAAAAACTTATAAGAACTTTTTAGATTGGAAAACTGCATATAATGCAATAACCTCCGAAAACTGTTTAAAAGTTTATTTTCAAGAATTAATTGGAAAGTTTAAACCATCTACAATATGGTCTACTTATTCAAAATAATCATCCAAATTCACGAGAAAATCTCAATTAAAAATTATAAAGAATTGGCTGCACTGCTTAATCAAAATTCGCGTGGTTATAAAGGAAAAAAAGCCAAAGTCTTTACCACCGAGCAAATCAACTCGTTTTTGGAAACCGCCCTGGATGAAACTTATTTAGCGATGAAGGTAAGAAATTCTCACAGGCACAAATATTCACACAAAATAAATATAAATACTAAAAAAAATACCAAGTAATAAAATAATTTTATACAAATAACAAAATGTAAAAATATTTTTAGTACTGCATTATAAATTTCAATTGATTTTCAGATTCTTCTCATTTTCGGTATCAGTGGTTGCTGTCGGAAGCTCGAAATTTACTCCGTTAAAGTAAATCATGTGAAAAGGGAAGGAGAGCTCTTCGAGGTTATTGTTCCTGATACAAAAAACAAAGCGCCCAGATGATTCGTAATCGATCCGAAATTCATCTAAATCGTTGAAAAATATCAAGCCCTTCGTCTACCAAAAACAGAAAAAGATAAATTGTTTCTACATTATCAACGTGGAAGATGTTCTGTACAAGTTATTGGCATTAATACGATCGGCAGCATGTCCAAAAATCGCGCAATTTTTAAATCTCAATAATCCGGAGGAATACACAGGGCATTCATTCCGAAGAACGTCAGCTACAATGTATGCAGATACTGGAGCTACAACAATGGACCTACAGCGTCATGGTGGCTGGAAGTCAGCAACAATCGGCCAAAGTTATGTTGAAGAATCAACAGAATATAAAAAGATGACAGCGAAAAGAATTGCGACAGCGAAATGTAGCACTGAAATTGGTGGCAAGTTGATGAATTCCGAAGTTACCCCTGCAAAGAAATTTAAAATAACCGAGACTCAAAGTTTCTCTGCAGATGACGGTTCACCAAAGAAGACTATTGTTTTAAGTAACTGCACAAATGTTACAATTAATTTTAATGATAAATAAAAGACTTGTTTTAGTGATATCTACTCTTTAAATTTAAATTTTATATATTAGACGTCAAATATTAAAAGCTTTAAGTTATGGAATTTGGAAGATGATAAAATAAAAAGTTTAAGTTAAAAAACCTAATTTAATACACTTTTAAGTGGTTTTTCTTCAATCGGATGGCTCCGCCCCTGGAGCTCCCCCCCCGCGCAAGCGTACATCTTTCTGTTATTTAGTATTTTCGCGTCATTTTTGTTGAAGAGTAGTATATGACGCTTTTTTTCACGCCATTTATGATTTTGTTATGAAAAGTATCGTACGTAACTAGTGTGAAGGCTGTTTTGAAATTCGCGCGCTGTTTGTATAACGAGTTTCAAAACAGCCGTCAGTTTACATATGTCACGTAATGTACTATTTTTGCCCTGTTCTGAATCATTTTTTTACGTATGACGAGTTTATTTTACCCCGTTATTAGATTTTTTTCCCTGTTTTGTTCACCAGTCTGAAAACAGCAACGTCCAGCCCGCTTTACAGGTTAGAAGACGTGCGTTTTTTAGTTATGTCTTGAAGAAACGAGTTTTGTTGTGTGTTTGGTTATATGTCGATTATTCACCCACAGAGTAAAAATATGAAACAGTGCGACTTTTTTATTTTCCAAAATTCAAATCACAAATACTACATAAATTATATACATATCACAAATACTACTACATCAAAAATAATTCTATACTGATATTTCCATTTAATATTTATAAATATTTCTTTATCATTTCGAGATAATAAAAAAAAAAGAAAAATCGTGTTCCGCTTGTAAGATTTGTTCCTCTTAATTTTCTTAAAATTCTATAAAAGTCATTAATCATACAGGTCAATCGATTCGTTTCGACGCAAGGAATCTTTCTTTCCCTTCACATCCATGCAGCTTGACCAGGATCCTCTTCGGGCCTTTACGATGCGGATAGGACTTTAGTGTAATGTGAATGTGTGTGAGTGTGTGTGTGACTGTAACTCTGAGCCCCCTTCATTGAATTTTTATTATTTGAGAAGTTATAGTCGAAAAATCAATTTTACAAAAATTTATAATCTACATAAAAATTTTAAAATTCCATATTTTGAAAAATCCTTGGGGAAGTTTTGTGATATTGGTGGTGTCAATATACCCTACAAATTTCATCAAATTATCTACAAAATCCTATTATCTAAGTTAATAGGGCGACAAAAAATAGACATCCATTCACACACATCCATACACACGCACACACACACATACATCCGGAAAATGTATCGAAAATAAAGCTTCCCCTATGAGGAAGCAAATATTGGTTAAAACATTAGAATATTTCTAGGCAAAAATCAAATCGATTCGTTAATTATCCTATTATAAAAAGAACATGCATTTCAGTCATCTTCATGCGTAACGACTGGTTATGCATGATCGGAGCAGAAAGCCTCATGATGTACATATGCGTACCAACCTCAAAATATTTCAAAAACGAAACACGCGCGCTCAAGCGCTCGATTGTTACGAGTGACTACACTTCACTCGTTCTACCTTATCGACTGGGGCGTAAATTAAAATTTATTTACTTAATTTTAAGATTTTAAATTTTATTTTAAGAAATGGCCCAAGAAAATTTCCCACAATTAATATTCCTCAAAATTCCCAAGGAATTTTCCACTTACTTTTACTCATAAAAATACTATTATTAGTATTTTTATGAGTAAAAGTAAGTATGATTTTTTTATAATTTTTAAAATTTATATGGCTATTTTTATAATAGCCATATAAATTTTAGAAGCACATGTGAACCATGTTTAGAAAGTATGAAAAATATGTTAGTTGTAAACTCGAGAGGTTTAAAACAAAAGACCCTTCGTTTTTTTATGTATAAAAATCCTTATTAAATTTTATGGAAATCGCTTGAGGATTCTATAGACCATGACGGTTTATGGGGTTTTCCAGGCAATTTCCATTCTTTAACTAAAACACGTGTTAAAGCCGGAAGGGTCACTGGATTCCCGGACGGACTCCGAAGGACTGGACAATAAACACCTAATAAAAAATGGGTCTCTTGTTTCCAGCCGCTTTAGTACCGGTAGATGATTCATCTAAGTGAAAATGTAAAATGAAGCGGGGGTGGGTCCTTTTTTGGACCAGCGTCGCCCAGAGCAAATGAAGAACTCAGATATTCTTCGATCTTCGAACAGGAAACTCGTTTGCTCCTGTTCGTTGGATATTTATATTTAAACTTATTTGTGTTCGCAATTAGTTGTCATATAATCATATATATATATATATATATATATATATATTGTGACGTGGTACATTTTATACCACGCACATTTATCAGATTTTAACGTAAAATTAACTTTATTCGCGATAAACTCCTAGCACAGAGTGTTAGGTTGTTTGCACACAACCTGTCGGCTGATTGGAGCACATGAGCTCTCTAACAATCAGCTGATCATCAGCCAGCAATCCGGAACCTGGGAAATCACATTCACTCGATTTATTATTATATTTGTCACACTTCTTTTGTTTCATATTAATTCTGAGCCATGGGGGGGGGGCTCAGAGTTACAGTCACACACACACTCACACACATTCACATTACACTAAAGTCCTATCCGCATCGTAAAGGCCCGAAGAGGGTCCTGGTCAAGCTGCACGGATGTGATTCCCGTGCACGCGAACGACCAGGAGGATGAAAACTCACACAGCGCCAGCTCGGGGCCTAGAGCAGAATCATCGGTGGGACCGACCGTTGACGAATTATTACCATTTACGTTATATTATTTCAGTTTCACAGTAACTTCGTGGCGCTGCCTGTTTCCGCACACGCCACGAGACAGGAAGAGAGAAGTTGACTCGTTCACTCTATGCTCGTAGTCGTTCGTTGTAAGACCTATTTGATTTTTGTGCTAAGTTCTCACATTTCTGGTGATTCATTTGTTTCTGAGATTACCCTGGGTGTGGTGAGGAAGCCACCCAGTGAATACTTTTGGAATTTGTTTGGATTCGGCTTGTAAGCCAGATTGAATATTGAATTTCGAAGTTATAAAGATGCCAAACTTGACCAGGGGACAAGTTCGTGGAAGGCGCGTACTTTGCCACGCCTTCGTAAGTTCAGGTAACTAATTTCGCTACTCTCTTCCTGGTGATTTTTCTCATGTCATAAAATTATATCTCTTTCTTGTTCGCCGTTTCGAGGTACTAATTGCGAACACAAATAAGTTTAAATATAAATAACCAACGAACAGGAGCAAACGAGTTTCCTGTTCGAGGATCGAAGAAATATCAAACTGTGTTAGTAGTAAGAGTCAAATGTGTGCGTTGTGTATCTGATGGATACCCACATGCATCGGTAGTCGGCACCCGCTACATGAATGAAATTGTAAACGAAAGTTCCTTTTTCCTAATTCCTGTTTCCGCTAGCCTGGTTTTTTGCAGACCGTTGAGTGTCTGCTCATCATTTTGAAGTTCGAGCGTAGAGAATGTCTTCGCTCTACGTTCCTATAGCTTCTAGCAAAGATTTTTAAAATTATTTTAACGCATTTAAATAATTTTAGATATATATTAAAAATACAATCATTTTTAATATATTTTTGATAAGATCAATCTTCTAAATCAGTAATATATGTAATATCATTATTAAAATATTATATATTATAAAATAATATTTAAATAATATTTTTTTAAAATATTTTGCGATTCAAAGAAATTATTATAGAATTTTTCTCCTAAAATAAAATTTCATAAACAGCAGTATCATTATAATTCCAAAAAGTATATTATATGTAATATTAATTGCGCCAGTATTCACAGAAAAAAGTAACCGAAAAAGCCTCTGTTACTTCGAAAAAAATTTTTTAATAATAATTAATAATTTTTAATACCTCAAAAACAAATTTTTAGAATAAAAAAAAAATTCCTGACATTTTGGGCACTTTATATCAAATTCTCTCTGCCAAAAAAGGGATTAAAAAATATATGAAAAACTTTTTCTTTTAAATTAACCTTCAAGAGGGAAAAATTGAATGCAAAAAGTCCTATTCTTAAAAACAAATACATATCTTATTCATTAATTTTATTAATTAATGAATTAAATATTAAAACAATTTTTGTGCAACGAAAAACTTCAAGCAAGAAACTTGTTAATTACAGTACAAATAAGTTTTTTCTGAAAAATTTTAGCCCAGTAGAATTTTTATAATAATATATATATATATAATTATAATGTTATAATTATTCTTATAGTTTATACAGCCAGTTTTGAGCAATCAAAAAATTCAAGCGAGAAAGTTGTTAGTTACAGCACAAAGAAGTTTTTTTAAAAATTTGAGCCAAATAGAATTAATATTGAAAAATTTGTAATATACAAAGTTAGTTGTTTAGTAAATAATAATTTAAAATATATACATTTTTAATATAAATATTATACCTTTTTCCATCCATTTTAGTATCAATTAATGAAAAAAAAAAAATTTCAAAAACACTCGAACGACAAAAACTACTGGATAGAGCTCTAGTTGAAGTGAAAATTGAATTACAAACCATTTCTCTAAAAAAGTCCTTTTTAGAAACCTAAAACTTTTTGTCTAACCAAACAAAGATGCAAAATGAAAGTTCTAAAAATTTTATTTTTGAACATTTTACTTAATGTACAAAGTTGAAATATTTTTAGAAACAAAATCATTTTTATTGTGTAATGAAAATTATAATAAAAATTAAGCTATAGTAGTTTTATTAAAACTCAATTAGATTAACATTTATGTGAAAAGATGAAGGTATAAGTCAAATATTTTGTTTCATGAAGTTTCTATAGCAGAAATGGTTTTTTTACATCTTAGAAATGAATAATTATTACTACTTTCTCAGATGAAAATGTTAACATAAATTTTAAACTACATATATCAACAATCGAGACTGTACTTTTCTTCTAAGGATCGTTCTAGCTTGCCAACTGCGATAGATGCCGTAAGATTCTTTCAGGTAATAATAATGAAGTGCTATTTCAAAATCAAATTCTTCAATTTTATAAAGCTTACCCTACTTTTTGAAATACAAGCGATGAATTCTCAATGGGAAATTTAGTAGCAGCTTCTCAAGAATACACAAAAATCTGTGAATTTAGTTTAAATTTATAGCATAAAAACTATTCATCATTTCGGACGAAATATGGATTAGTCCAACAATTGCAAGAGTTTGATATCAATCCTTGTTCAGGATTTGACCGTGGTGAGGAGAGGGGAATAGAACGAAGTCAGAGAGGGTGAGAAAGGAAAATAGGGGGGGGGGTAGGAAGTATCTTTTGAGTAAAGACTCGCCATTTTTAGTAGTAATTGAGATTCGTTTATTCGACAGCAGGCTCAAACAAACGTAGACGCCAGAGGTTTGCGTCTTGGTATTCCACTATCCCGGTCTTCCAGCGTTGCCGAACGATATTCCGACTCGGGTGTTGCACCTAATGGTATTCCACTAGGCGGGGTGCTGAGTCTAATGGTATTCCACTAGCTCAGATTGTTCGCAGGGCGGTATTCCGCCCCCAAACAATCTGACGATTTCTCGTCGTGCAGGCCCTTTTATACTCTAGGGGTCCAAAGGGTTTGCGTGGTGAGGGAAGAACCCTTTTGGTGGGAGATGCGTGGAAAACGCTTTCACGGTATCCGCGTTTCTCTGAGTCCCCGGGAGATGCGTGAAGAACGCTTTCATGGTTTCCGCGCTTCTCCGAGTCTCCATCACGCGGTATTCGCCGTTTTAGTAGAAATGGTCTTCGCCGCGCTGTCTGAGTATTTTGTGGCGAAGATTATTTCAACTTTTCCCTAAATTAATTCTATTTTAACTTAACTCTAATTTTTATTTAAATTTAATTCCGAGAGAGCAATGTCGTTGGGGATTTTTGCGCCTGGGCGTATATCAAGTTTATAGTGAAAGAATCTAATAAAGTGTATCCTGAATGGTATAATGACGAGTGTAAAAAACACAGATTTTTCTTACTTCGGAAGCTGCTCATATCTAGAATTTCACGTGGCTTGAAATGGGAATCTATGGACACACCCCAAATAGAGAGAAAAAAGAAAAGAACACGTGAAAATGTAAAAGATGCTGAAAATAAAAGACGTGTAAAAAATTTCGTCACATTTAAATGTAATTAAATACGAGAAATAATTAAATACTTCGTAAATCTTTCAAAACTTCTAGTAGTGCAGTAATAGTTATAATGACGTGCTCTACTTAAATTCTTTTTTCCAAAATATGGTACAGTAGCGGAACTCAGGTTCAGTGAAAAGTTGCAATGTCGATTGGACCTATCTTTAACTCCATAAGATAGAAAGAGAGGTAGCTCACGTGTTTTTGTTAGCCAGAAAAGAAAAGTAGACTAGAACTGCGTCGGCTATGATCAAGTTTTCTAAGCAGATATATATAGTATAAATAAGCTAACTGATTTGTCGTAAAAAATTTTTTATGCCCGTTCTTTTGGTTTTATAAATCACTTTTATAGATCCAAAATAGCGTGTAATTATTTCCTGTTAGAAAAGGCGGACATTTTGAGTTCCATGATGGAAGAAACTATGTATCACCGAGTCCGAGCGAGGTCAGCACAGCGCAGCCTTCATAGAAATGACGACGAATACTTTCTTCCATCATGGAAGTCAAAATGTTCGCCGTTTCTGTAGGGAAAAAATTACACGCTATTTTGGGACTATAAAAGTGATTTTTCGAAAAATTACGATCTAGCGCCCTTTATTCATTTCTTCTCTTTATTTTTTGCTATCAAAAACCTCTAAATTTTCCCTCTTTTGCCTTTGGCAAGGTGAATTCAAATCCACCTGATAGAATTGTGTCTTTCCACAGATTTTGACAGTTTTTGATAGTTTGTTGACAATTTTTATTTTCAAATTCCATCGCCCTTAAGGAGAAAACATGTAAACAGGATCTCGATGGATGTGGGGACATTAGTGGACATTTCGTGACAATTTTGGTATCAAGTATTGTATCCAGAGTCTTTTTAATTACCATGAAATAGGGTTAAATAATATGAAATAAGAAATAAAATTTAAAAAATGTATACAAATTTTCATTCAGTGGTAACAACATAGCAACTCCGCATATATTTGTAAATAAATTTATATTTATTAGATATTTGTATTTATTTACTTTATATTTTTCTTTATTTTCTTTATATTATATTTATATTTATTTATTTTCTGTATCATAAATTCATTTATAATATAGATAATGTAATAATATTAATATATTTGTCAAGAATCATGAATATGTAAATAAATACTGTACTCATTTTCAGTGTTACTTTTGAACTTAAAATAAAAACATATTTTGATACTGACTCAGTTATATTTTTATATTATTTTTATAATAATTAATAATTAATTAATATTAATAAATTAATATTAATTGATTATATAATTAATAATTACAATTCTTAATACTAAACAATCGTAGAGTATAGGTCGCAGATAGAACCTGAAAAATGAAAACTCGCCAGATTCAGGCAAAAGCGAAAGCTCCATACTACTTACAATGTCAAGCACGTACCGTTAACACACTTTCTATATGTGAGTTATAGGGGTGGGGTCGGTGGGGGTAGGTTTAGTTGTTCTGCCCAGAGCATGAGGTCGCTCTTAAAAATGCATATTAAAACAGCGCCATCACGCTGTTGGCAGAATAACTAAGCCTTCCCCTCACGTCTCACTCTCCTAAATTTGCCACAAGATTTCTGCTGCAATGTCGCCTCTATACCTATCTTCCCTCTACGGTATTGCCAACTGTCATGCATTTTTCGAAGTTCATGTTCCATCGTTCCGGTGATTGATACAGATAATTTGAATTATTGATGAAAATAAACACCTGAAGAACAGGGTTGAAAAAAATACAATTTTTATATTGGGTTTGTTCTAAAAAATACTGCATCTTAGAGTTTGTTAAACAAAAAAATAAAGTTTTGTAACTTATATAACATTGCAGAAAATTCTGAAAGAATTCTGAAATATACTTTAAGGTGGATTCAACACAAAAAAATTTACAAGATAAATTAGTGGAAAATGAATTTCTCCGTGAAAAAGCGCCAATTTGCATTCTTTTTGTAAAAGAACGTACCTTCAATATTTTGTGAATGTACTGCAACTGCTCGGGAAGATCTTCAATTATAAACTTAAATTTGCCAACAGTTGTTTGCCACAAGTCATCCAATTCCTTTTCATTCACGCTTATTAATTGATCGTCTTCAGCAAGTAGTTGTGCTCTATCAACATGTGCGGTAGCTATTGCTAAAACATTAAGGGTATTAATTATAATTTTATATAATAATATAATATAATAATATGTTAATATAATACCGTAATATTAACATTATAATGGTATACTACGTCATACTAAGGTTCCACAAATATACTGACTGCATATGACCTCTTGGCTCTTTCTGTAATTTCGATAAGTCAGCTGTACTCATCTTGTTTAGAATAGAAATGAAATAAAAGCTTAGTGATTTATAATTACAAAGCGAATTTTATGACTCAACGAGTAACGAAAATATAAAATGCTTAGAACTTTTTTTTATAAAATAGACGGTAGAAGATGACTGACGATGAAGTAAGTGGGGCAGCGGATACCCTCGTGATAATTAGAAGTGAAAAATCCGAAATTACAAAGTTTCGCACGCGAACCCTAAAGAAAACCCTCTCCTGGTCCTGACTAAGTGTACACTATACTGGTTAAAAATCCTTTATACTCTACATGGGATCTAACTGCCCAGCCTTGTACAAACTGACACCCGTTGCAAGAGAGAACAACGCAAATTTAATCTAAGTAATTATAGCGAGCCGCGCAAATTATATCAAAATGTTACGAACTACATGAAATTCAAATGAGACCTCTAAATTGAAATGAATTACACGACGATATTTTAAAAAATCCTATTATTTTGCACAGCGTCCAATGGAGTACGACTTAGAAAAGAACAAACACATTCCAGTTACGTCACGGTCATATTACTATAAATTTACCGCTCGGTGAGAAGTTACCCGGTAAGATTGCGATGATTGTTTAGATGGTCGCGTTATGACGTCACGGTGTAAAGTTACCCGGGCTTGGTAAGTTTCTGAAATTTTACCCCTCTCTACAATTCTACCCTGCCAAGTTCCCACAGCCTGGGGCAGCGTACGTAGGAACTTGACCTAAGCTGATGTAATAAAGCGATCGAACCCTGGTGACACGATGAATATAGTTTATAAGTTTTATATAAATATTATAATAGAAAGATCACTTACTAACTAAAAAATTAAAGTAATAATGGTACTTGCAATATGCATGGATGTCGAAATTATTAGATGGATAATACAATTCTACAATAAACGCACTTGTTGAGGGCTTTTTAATCTGTTCAATCCAGCAATTTCTTGAAAATGCGTAGAGATAAATTGATGAAATTTTGCATAGTTATTCCACTATATACCTAATTGAATTTCTTATGAAGGTTTCACAAAATATTTAATTTTACAAGTTTTATATACTTTTATAATTTTCGTAAAATTCACTTTTCCACTGTAACTTCTCAAGTATTGAAAATTTAAAGCTGGTGTAAGGGAAATGAAGATTCCTTTCATCGAGACAGATCGATTGACCTATATGATTAATGCATTTCATTAAAAAAATAAGAAAGTTATGTTTATTTATAATTTTGAAAGTTATTTTTTCACTCTATGTTTTAAAATAATCAACACTTTGTGTTAACGTAAGGAAATTGAATATTCTTTATGCCGAGACGAATCGATTGACCTATATGATTAATGCATTTAATTGAGAAATAAGAAAGTTATGGTTAATTGTATTTTTAAAAAAGTAATTTTTCGACTATAATTTCTGAAATAATTAAAATTTAAAGCTGATTTAAATTTAAAGCTAAAAAAAATAAGAAAGTTATGCTTTATTGTAATTTTCGAAAATTAATTTTTTGAATATAACTTCTCAAATGTTACATACATAGCTGCCCGTTATTAATTTAAACTCAAAATAATTATTAAATACTTTTATAGTTAAAATAAAAAAAAAAGAATAAGGATATAAAGCAGTCATTTTAGAAGGCACTGTATGTAACGTGACCCATCAAGCTGACGCTGCGGTTCGTGTTTCAAAAACAGGGACTGATTCAAATGAGCAAGAGACTAAATACAAAGTATATAGAATTTAGAGTTTGAAATATTATGTAGGACTTATAATGGTCAGTGTACATATGGGTTTAAATCTTTTTATGATTTTCTTATAATAGTCAGCTTACATATAAGTCTAAATCTTTTTATGCTTTTCAGCCTATTTTCTATGAATGTTTAATATATATATATTCTAATACCTACAATGTTTAAACTTAAAAAGGTAGTATAAAATGTATTCCGCGTTAGAATAATGAGAATAAGAAGGAAAGAAATAGAAGAAGAATGAAAAAGAAGGTAACAAGTACTCGCACACGTGCATGAGGTGCGCATGGATAGACGATGCTTGCGCTAGCGATCCACTTATACCAACATAGGCACCAAGCTACCGCGTGTACTAAAACATAGTCACACATCCATGTGCTCGTATATGCATCTCCGATCTCTCCCGTTCACGCCATTCTCCA